>JAUTBV010104413.1:0-15270 GCA_032361325.1 Lepetodrilus fucensis | reverse complement strand
TCGCGAACATTGATGCCGGGCCCCCGGGACGGGATTTGAACCTGGAACCTTTGGCTCCGAAGTCCAACGTTCTACCATTGCGCTACATCCGCCCCCATGCTATATTAATGTTTTTCATTCTTACATGTACATGTACATACCATAGGCCTACGTGTGCAATATCTTACGTTCTCTGTCTGTAGAACTGTTTTAGATAATTCATTTATTTGTAAGGGCCAGTAGTCTAGGTGTAATTACAATAATTTGGGCTGTATTAATATAGTATACAGCACAGTATAATAAACTGGATTGCATTCTGATACTTCACAGAGCTCCATCATTGCACATACAGCCTATACATCAGCCACACCTTGGCGAGATGCTAAATTAATAGACGTAGTTGACAAGGCTTGTGTCGTAATTCACGCGCCTTGCAGTACGTGTGTGTGTGTGTGTGTGGGCCGGACTAACCCCTCAGAGCCCTAGATTACTGGCGGTATGCTACCACCAAGTAGTCTCCGGATACTTTGCCCTCTGCAAAATTAGTCTGAAACATGAGCCTCGATCCTTGAGTTTCCACAATCATCGAGTCCATCTGGATCTTGTCGTGACATGAGTTATGGCCCCTGGTTGAAGTTTCTGGACCCTTGCGATGCTCTGCCTTCGGCATGCTCGCCTGGCGTCATGACTGGAGTAATGACTGTGAACAATAGCTCTTTGTGGATTGGCGGATACTTGTTCCTGCCTCCTTCTTGCAAGGCAAGGCAGTAAGGTTTGCCGCATTCTCAACCAACACGTCCTAGCCAATATATACCTTCTGTGAAGAATTCACTACGTCTAGGATATCATCAGAGAGAGCAAGAGGGTCACGCATGTAGGAGGCTCCCTTGTTGAAGTAGGCTTCGCAAAAGTACCACGATTTCTAAAATATGTACGCAATTTGTAAAACAAACTACAGCAATATTGTAAAATTGTAAAATGTCTTGTCGCACTAAGTAAAATATGCATCAACGCAATTGGTCCAACGGAACGGAATATTGTAAAACCGATGACATCCTCAATTTGCAAAATTGCTTTTCATGTCGTTACATTGTAAACAAGCTGTCGCGATTTGTAAAGGGTACGCCAAATGCGCTTCTATTGTTATACATCGTGGCAGATGGTTAACTTCTTGTAGTTTAAGGCTGAGTTTTACACATTGCTATAAGATATTTTATAAATTATGTACATTTTCAAATAGTGGTAATTTGTTGCAATGCATAAACACAATTAGAGCTGAAACGAACAGACAAAATGTTATTTGAAGTTCGTATGTAAATATTCTATTCGTATTCGAATATTCGTTTGAAATCTTATCATAAAATAATGTGCTACAAAGTGCCATTTCTGGTTATACGGTATTGCCACCTTATCGATACAAAAAAAACCACACAACATCGTCACACTGAAAGAAGGTTTCAAATATATTTCGGGAAAACGTCCGATGTTACGACATTGATGCAAATGTGTTCGAATATTCGAATGCTGTTTTAGTATTCGAATATTCGTAATTTATTATCCATTCACGAATACATTCGAATACTCGTTTCAGCACTACTTGTCTTATAGAAATGGCGGTAGTTTTGTTTTAGAAATTTCATATGCTATACAAACTAAAAGGCTAAACATTTTACACGTAAATATACTAGCAATCTTTAAAATAGACCTACACATAATTAAACTTCTCACTATAAGACCTCATGGATATTATACAAATTGCTATGTACAGCTAATTTAAATCACACATTTCAGGTTTATGCAAGCGATGTGCTTATGGCTGCCAATTTTAATATCTTTCATCACTTCTATTACATCTGCAGCACGGGCGTTATCACCGCACTCTTAACCTGCATGTTAAATTTGTGATAACAGAACACAATAATGTAGTCTAGAATGTCAGATATAATAATTGTTTTTCATTTATATAAATCTTTGTTGCGTGTTGCGTATACATGTAAATATATATTATAAGTAATATAGCATACACACATTACCAGGGTATCGTGTCTCAATAAACTCTCGTATCTACTATTCTCGTAGCTATTCTCGTCTCGTAGCTATTCTCGTAGCGATCTCTTACTTTACTCGTCATCCACAATTTGTATCAAATGTAATAATATTCTCACCATCGTGAAAAACAATATCTTGAACTTGAACTTCTTATCCACGGTGCTCTCGGAAAGTTATAAAAGCGATATGCTCTCGTAGTAGAAACAAGAGCTCCGAGAAATTATACCCAGAGCATTGAGCAGGTGCAGTGGAAACTCAGTACTACATATTTATATTCTCCTGAAAGCATATAATCTCAGCTTTGAATTTACCTGTATAGTTTACCTGTATATGGGCAATTATGTCTCATTTGTAATAGCTTATCTTCTTCTCTACCGCAATATCATGAAATACAGAAATAAATTTGGAAACGCATTGTTTCATTATTTAGGTGATCATATACAATACCATCATATTTAGCTATATGAACGTACAAGTACTACTAACCAGCAAACTAACCATAACCAGCGTTAGGGCAGTGCACCTGAATCCGACTGACTCGTCAGGGCTGGTATGAGAACAATCTATATTTTCTTTGGCATGATATTGTTGGTAGACTAGGTATCTACATTCCAGCTTTTCATTGGCCGCACATGTCTCCGAGCAGTATCAGAATCCATGGAGATCGTCTCATGATAGGCAGTGAATCGGCATCAGTTGGTGGACATGCAATAGTAATCTGTAAATGTAAATGTCAATCCGTAATTGCAAAAACGAGAAATCCTCACTAGACGGAACTAATCCGTATAATGATGTCGTGACATGTTTGTACAAGTTGAGAGTGATTATGAGACGTAGTAACGGTAAGCCAGTCTACGACTACATATTTATTAGTGGAAGAATCTGCAAAGCGGCTCTGAACTCAAATTAAAAAGTATATGTATACATATAGTTACTGTTAAAAGTAGAAATATCGAGCCCTTCGAGTCGACAGGTTCTACATATATTTCCATACAGCATGTTCACTGATTCACGTTTTCTACACTGATAATTACACTAAAGTACTAACTTTGGAAAGTGATTAAGTTATGAAAGCCTAATACTGCCAAAAGGTATACTAGTAGTTTGTTGCATAATGTACATACAAGCTGAACCAATATTTGTATCGATGTAAGTCTTTCAAGTTAGGTAAGAGCATAGTATTGTAGTTACTGTATAGTATATTCGATAGCATATATATGCATTACATGGGTGATACTTTTACTTAGAAGAAAAAAAAAAGTCAGTTAAAATAGTATCATATGATGTTAATCTATTAATTTAGTTTGGTGGTGGCATGTGAACTAGCGGTATGTGCTTACAGATAGCATAAAGCACGGCCTCTGTGACTGGCACCTGATACGGTCTGTATATGGAAGATATAAAAGCATGGGTTATTACTGCTGTGTGGATCACATCCCACTTTGTTTGTTCAACTGATCTGCCCCACGTCCCTTACGCATTTCTCGTGTTTTCTCACGTGAGCGCGGGCGAGTCGCGAGCAAGATGGCGGCGAGCTGTGGGTGGCTAGAGAGGATGAGGTGTTGGATGCAGTTGGAGACGCTCATCGGTGTCAGGAGTAATTACTACCAACAATACTTCTTACGCACCACGCGGAGTCGGCATCGATAACCCTGCGCGGAGTTCACTACCACTTGAAACGCTGTCTTTACCGTCTTGTGGCTTTTATTTAGGCATGCGAATTGCCAAAAGATTGTATGATGACATTTTATTCCTAATTCACTATTTGCCGTTTTTGTGATGACTTCTCTGTTTTCACTTGCACCAAATAGCTGTAAGCCCAGGAACTCCCCTGCGAAGATGTCAGATAAGGACATAAGTGATGGCTCCATTTGAAGGAAGCCGATATTGCAGAGAAGTACTATCACAATCACTCTGGTTTCAACGCTGATATTGCTCAACACGATAAACAAACTGTTGATTCTGTGATATCCAGCCAGCTCCTACCAGCGTGCCGTCTGCACAGACCACAGATCCTCGGCTTCACATCAGCTCCACGAATATCACAATACAATCCGGCATAATGTGCATAGTAGTGCACTTCCGGTAAACGGTCTAGAGACCATGATATAACAGAAGTACGAACATGTTCATACGTTTTAAGTAAAAAAGTAAATACATGATCATTATGATAATATCACAATAATATTTGCAATCAAGAGTTCGTGTGTTTTCAATAGACAGAGAAATAGCAGATGTAGGAACACTTTGGGAAATTGTTTGAAACAAAGTAGATAAACATGCAAAGAGATATCATGACTGTAAAGGTACTGGGATATATCTACAGATGTTTTACACTATAAAGCTGGAAAACGTACACATGTATCTAATGAATTCAAACATGTTTTCAGACATAATTACGAGAATAGTGAAAACAAAAGATCTGGAAATGTTCATTTATATTTTTATTTATTACTCCACTTTATTACGTACATGATGACAGAGAAAGCTGTTAGTTCCGTGAAGCATTTTATGTTACAGATGTCGTTCAAACATCATTCGAATGCCGAGAACTTGTCGAAACATTCTACACATATTTCTTAAAACAGTAACGCTCTATTACATTAATGGTGATTGGTGCATATTTCACTTCACACGACTAAAACGGGAAATTGCAGATGTGTACGCGAGATGAAGAATGTGTCCGCATTTTCAATGTTTTGCTAAAATCCTGCATGTGTGAATTGCCATGCATCCACGGCTCGACTAGTTTCTCTAGTAAGTAATTCTGCCCAGCTATTGTTGAGCTCCGGCTGGTGAAATCAGAGACTTCTTTGACACACGTGAAAAAATATCAGAGGCATTGCCGTTACCTGGTGCCAATCATGCCGATAAAGAACACATTTCCTGGCCCCATTTCCTCGGCGGCCGACACGGCATTGACACTCCAGATGAGGAGGCGGTCTCCAGTCTTGTTCCTAGACTTAGCTCTAGTCTCCATAGCTCTGCGCTATATAGTTCTACAATCATGTGGGTAATATTATGTCATAGATATACACCTAGATGATCTTGGTATCATTGATGACATCATGCATATACATGCGTTTTGTGCCAAATAGTGAGATTTATATCATAGATTTATGTGTATATTTCCCCATTTATGTGTATATTTCCCCATGATATTCTCACAAATTCATTGATTCTCGATTTAATATTGTTGGAATGAATTTAAATATTTCAATTATAATTTTAAGTGGAGATACAGAACTCTTAAAACGAATATCAGTTAGCTATGGCGGTATTGATTGCCATCAGTCGATATCTTTCAGTTAATCTAAGTTGTTTTAATGTTAAGAAGTACACATTTTGTTAGCACAAACATGTACATGTTAAATGTACACAAGAACATATTATAATATAAGTAATTCACAGCTTTATACCACTGCATACATTCCGGATAATGCGCTACTACACTTGGAAACTTTTCTTCTGGTCTCATAAGATTCTAAGAGCATCAGTTTGACTCGTTGACCCAAATTATAAATGGACTTGTAATGTAATCTATATGATGGTGCACACATTTAGATGTTTGATGATGTTGGCATACTCAAACGATGACCTGATTTGGTATTCAACATTCGAAGCTAATTTGCACAGCCAGTGAAATGCTACAAAAGCTTTGGTAATTGAAATAATTAACTTTACCTATAGACATATTCACAATTAATTATCTATCAACGTGTATTATGATATTCGCACCTGCAATTGTATGTACACCGTATATATTATAGAATTAAACAATCATCATAAACTGTACATATGTATCATAATTTTTATCATCTTGACATATTCTTAAATTGTGAATTGTTAATACAACAGGCGTGATACGTAATTATTTCATTCCATACAAAAGTATGTATACATGTATGTATAAATCTGATTAAATCAAATACAATGTATGCTAAGATTTGGATGAAAATATAACCCCGCTAAATGAACACTATGAAAAACATACTATTATTTAAATGTGCACTAGAATATAGAACATTATCCCAAGAACAATTACAGACAAACATCGTGTCTTTAAATTAAATGCTTACCTTACGATGACGTCCTGACTATATAATGTAAGTAGATGATACATTATGCAACTGGATACCAAAAGAAAAATATATCGACGATTGTGAATGCATACATATCTAGAAAATGAAAATGTTTGTGCGATCTGACAGAAGGGAAATAAATAAACACCCAGGACTATGTGTTATATGCCAGGATTCCTGCCAGCGTATGGGCGAGAAGGGGGCGTTGGTCGACGTGAACAATTGTTTTCAGGCACAAGACAATATTAAATTAATATGTACACGAATGGAAGAAAGAAGACTAATTCATAGACTCGGAGGATGAAAGTCAATAGTTTTAAAATAAATGATATTGATCTGTATTAAGTTTGTATCAAATAAGCCACTGAATTGCTTTACCCTTTCCAGGTAATCTAGACTTGCTTAATTGTTATAGGGGGATATTTGGAATAGAGGTATTTGGGTGAGAACAAGATGTGACGCAAACTAGGAATCAAACATTGTTTGCTGATACATTGTTTGCCAATTGCTATATCAAAAGTTATCACTCAAAAACCTTTCCTGACTCATAGTTCAATAATTCCCAATACGGTATTGTATCAATACAAATACTAGTACTCCAATTTTATTGCAAAACAAGAACGAAGATAACATTGATTAGACTGAAGTATACTACATGCAGGTCAAACGAGTATCGAATAAACACTACCTTAATTTAGAGATGGATGCTTTACTTCTACAGTATTCTCAGAAATAATTTAAAAATTACCTTCGTAATCGAACAATTGTAAAAAATAGGATTATCAAACACATCAAAATTTAGATCCTATAATTCAAATCAAACTCATTGTAATTAGATCAATTTAATGTGCTATAACGCGTGTGTGGAGTCTAAATATGCATTATTCGTAGTGCAAGCATTGCATTGAAGCTAATAGTCGACATACGTTTGTTTGCCCCATTGGGACTTTATGGGTTTAGACAAGATAGCGACTTCATAGGAAGATAACATTACCGGAACGCTTAGAGAAGTCGGCAATGGGCGGCAGAGGAACATCTTGAATAGCAATGGGCGGGGCTTCCAGTAAACTTGGCAGCAGGGGGTAACGGATCTCTACACGTGTTAGCTGTCAGTCTTCGCTTCTTCATGCTATTTTGTCAAAGAGGCACCAATGGGCTCGATTCGTGCCATTTATACACGCCCATTCTAGATCCCAGACGAAAGAGATTTGTCTAAAGCAATGATATGCCAGCTTCAGGCATGATTTCTCTGAAACGATGCGTATAAGAGTTGGGTATGTAATGAGGATCACCCAAATCGCTGGTCACCGTGTGTTTATCTCTCAGTCGCAGGCAATCTTCAACACGGTGTTTAGGAAGTATTGGACAAATTGTACGTGCACACAGCACCAATGCAGTACGGAATGGATTGCGACATGGACAGGAAACCCAGCATGGATGTCACAGTGCTACCACAGGTGACAGAGCTGGAGAACATGGGGGATCTGAGTGAGAAGCTGGACATCAAACTGGACAGTAGTATTCCTGACAGTGGCGAGGAATCGCCGTCCACGACCACCAATACCTCTGAGGCAGACTCATCTCAGAAAAATGGCAAAAAATCTGGAGTAGGTGTGAGACGATCAGAGAAGCCTCCCTATTCCTACATCGCGCTTATTGTGATGGCGATACAGGCAGCACCAACCAAGAGATGCACTCTCAGTGAAATATATCAATTTCTTCAACAAAGATTTCCATTTTTTAGAGGATCATACCAAGGATGGAAGAATTCAGTCAGACATAACTTGTCTCTGAATGAATGTTTCATAAAATTGCCTAAGGGCATCGGGCGACCAGGCAAAGGACATTACTGGACAATTGACCCAGCAGCGGAATTCATGTTTGAAGAGGGTTCCTTCAGAAGACGACCAAGAGGATTTAGGAGGAAGTGTCAAGCACTGAAGCCTTTCGGTATGTTGAACGGCATGGGCCCCGCACCTTCAATGATTCAGTCTCATTACGACTTCCTGCATTCACAGAACACGAGCATGTCGTCTATGAATATGTCCTGTGCCGTCAGTTCAGCGCAGGGCTATGGCGACACTAGTTCCATGATGATGCCTGTAAACGGCATGCAACAACATGTCAACGCCAGCTGCAGCTTCAACAACAGGTACGCCCAGAGTTGTGCTATAGCAGGCATGTCAGGCGTCAACCCGGACTACACCCACCTGACCAACCTCCAGAACACACAGGCACCCTCTATACCCCCTGTGATGTACGACAGAGAGCACAGCATGCAGCAGGTAGCGCAGTGGCCCACGTCACAGAGGTACCTCAAGCAGCAGCCACTGTCACCCACAGGAAGTACAGGATCCATGCAGAGCATGTCTCCGCCGTCCAGCAACGACACCAGTCCTTACGTCAACATGGCCCCCGGGACAGAACCCGTAGATCTAGCCCTGGCCGGTAAGATGTCCTAGTAGAGTAGACTTGTAGAGCAATTAATTGTAATAATCCATCATTATTGTAATGCTTGCACACAAAACTGGATTAGCACCCAAACTTTGTCCTCCTGCGACAAAGCACTTTTTTTTTAAAACTCAATTCAACACGAATATAATCGGACCAAATGGAATTATTTCATTTCAGAGCTGTTTTGTGTTACAATTCTGGTAGGTCCGTTTTTATAATTCAGGGAATTTTGTTGGTACAATTTTTCAGGTAAACTTTTTCAGGTACTACAATTCAGGATCTTTGTTATAATTCAGGACAGAAATTACAATTAAGGTCGATTACAATTAAGTGCTCTATAAGACATTTACACTTCATTATAATTTATATTGTTCTGGACGATTCCCGAAAATGTAAGGAATATATTACAATAAAACATAACAAATCTCAGTAAAACAAAATCCAAATATTATTTGTACAATTTGTATTTGCCTACTTGGTTTTATTTTAAAAGTATAACTTTCAGATTAAAAAGCAGGAGAACACACTAGGTCCAAACTGGCAAACTAATGTCATGGATAAAGCCAATACAGGAACACATATTCCCATTGGAATGTTGGAAAGGTTAAATATGTGTTTGGTTTAAAGTGTAAATTTGGAATTGTTTGGTACTAATTTGCGATCTAAATCTGCCAATGAGAATGCGAGATATAAATGATATTAAACGTAGCTTTTAATACATCAATAAAACTAAATGGTCCATATTGTGATGCCATACACACTGCTGGAATATATGATTATTTTACTAATCACTGATAATTAATCTGCAGCTTTCGTAAATGAAAATAAATTTTCTCAAATTACAATTAACTACACAATGACATAAACACACACACACACACACACACACACACACACACACACACACACACACACACACACACATACACACGCACGTACACACACACACACACACAAACAAACAAACACACACGCACATTCATTGTAAATTATTATATGTTTACTTACTAATATTATGGGACTATTAAATGATTTCTCAAGCATATATAAGCGAGATATACATTGGGAAAGTACATTGGGAATGATGGTTATTTTCAATATGCTATACACTACTTATACTGATTACCTTCCGGGTTATTTTCACTGCGATATCAGTCCGATTTTTACTCATCAGTTTAAGTGCGGAGTGTTTTTCCAGTAATTAGTCACTAGCAGCCAGACAAGGAGGTATTGAGTACGAAAGTAGGTAATTGAGACATTCATGAAATTTAGCTTCGTTAAAAGTGTCAGCGGTCTGTGATAAGCATCCCCTGGGCTTCACTTGTTGGGGGGAGGGGGTGATGACAGGAGGAGATTTTATTAGCACGTGTTCTCGAGGCAACTGGAATAATACCAGTCACATAACAATCCCGAGCTCGTACGTGCCGCAGATTGTTACAATCCACTGCAAAGAAAGACAAGCGCTGTTGGAATCTTCCGCCTCCGATAGTCCTGGTCTTGTTAGCCAGGTTCGTATGCACAAGTGTTCCGGATTGTGAGGAGACACCAGAAATGTGTTGAAAAGCCACCCAAAGGAACCTAAATAGATACGGGCTAGTTTTTACGGGAGGGTAAAGCGAGAAACCTAGCTGTCAATGCCAGTTACTTTGGTCAGGATCTATTCTCTCTCACAACCACACGTATATTGCGGCTTCCATGATACCAGTGGTTATGAACAGCTGTTCTAATGTTTTTAGAAATCTAGCGGATTAATCAGCTTTGAAATATTACACTGTAAATCGTTCCGCCCATTCTTGGCACATTTTTGTCATCCCGGCATCTTATCACAAGTGCCAGGTTGTGTCTAGTATCTACTGATTAAGTCGTGGTTTGCGTGAGAAACTTGGCTCTACCTCACATGGCATAAATGGTAAAGCGTAGAACGATATGCACTATAATATTGCTTTTAAAAATATATAGAACTAAAAGCATGTTCTAGTAAAACAGAAATACTAGTATACTTAAATATTTTAAATTTCGAAATTTGATAAGCGTAAATAAACCCTCCTCCACTGTGAAATAAACACTAATTTACTAAATTAGCTGTAACGAATTATTTTAGTAAATTAAGTAAAATATTAACATACTTGTATATCAGTATAACATTTCAGTAAAGCAATCCACCAAACAATCTTCACATGAAATCTAACATATAATACCCTACAATAATACCAAAATCCTGCTTCAACAACAGTTACGTCAATGTCAACGCTTTGAACGTAACCGGTGCTGATTCTAAAGATTAATGTATTGTTGGAATTATATGAATAATTCAATATTTAGGCTGCGTAACACAATAATAAATGACAGGGAATTTAGTGAGTGTTTACGGTGGATTCCGTAGTAAGATATTCGAAACTCCTTTGGGAATGTGAGCTATACTTTCCCGGTGCGCTTAAGCTTCGCACACTGTATATAATACAAGTTCTGTATACAACAAAGCGGTAAATATTAGCAATATGTGTTAAGGGGTTACATTTTGCATACATTTCATTGCAACATAGTTTACAGAAGGTCCTTGCCAACAGTTTACAAATTAACAGCAATGGTTTATTTTCATGAGTCGGGGGAACCTGGAACAAAGGGGCAATACTTGTTTGGTATTATCTTGCATGGGTCGCTTGCATTTATTGTAAATAGCCAAATGGAAATAAACTGATCGGGTGTTGTATGTAGAGGGGTGTAGAAGGGGCTCGTGTATAATATGTATACTGAGATGAGAATTGTTTAGAACGGGCTCGTGTATAATATGTATACTGAGATGAGAATTGTTTACGTTCTAGATCGCTCAGCTATTGCAAGCGTCTCGTGAAAAAATACCCCAAACAATAATAAACTAACACCTTCAATTCATAGGGTTTTCTGTCATAATGATATACTTAATGGGGGTTTGAAGGACAATATTTTCTTAAAATTAATATAAATGCTGTTGATTAAAAAACCGCTTCGTAGACTTGAATAAAATAACAAACAAACATAAACTAAAAACAAACTTTACAATAAGCACGCTTCATGAGTAAGTATTAATAAGTATTACGTATATATAGGACCCTATTAGTCTACCACTTTCATATTCTTATTCGCACACATTTTGTAGAAACTCAACCTCTACTATAGACGCTTGAATGAACAGATCAGAACAAAGATTTATTTCTCATAATAATCACATACAGTGATATGGATAATACATACATTTACATTTACAGAATACATTTCATTTCAACATATTTTAATCACAAATTCAATAGGATCAGACAAAAGCGAAACACTTATCTAAGTTCTCGCCTTTGATTAGTCTCTTCACATTGAGAACAAACGTTTCGGGTATAAATTGGCGCAGATACAAGTGTCTATTATAATTTTGAATGAATTCATACCCACATTTATTTGTGAGAACTATGTATAGGCATGCAGACATCCAAGCTGAAGATTGACTCATTCTGTACAAATGCGGGCTTTTTTTTTTCCCTATTTTTTTTCTTCTTCTATTGAAGCAACACAAGTACTGTTCCGTGTTTCACAACTTTGTTGACAAAATAAAAAGCTATGGAAAAGGATCCTGTGAAGTGATCCACATAACAAACTATAGGCTGCAAGTGCAGATAAATAAAAAACACCAGTCGCACCAAGTACGCCCATATTGTGTGTCTTGTCAGGAAAAGGAGATTTTTCACGGAGTGTTGGTATAGCAAGCAGATTGCCATGTTAAATTAGTTATTGAATGCTTGACATAAACTAGCTATGTTACGTAAATATTCATTTCAGAGAAGAAAACAGACTTTCCGCGGCGTGTAAAAACCACATGTTCTCAGCTAAGACGTCTACTGCTAATTCCACGATACATGTCCACACATTACAATATTTGTAATGAAGAAACTACTCTGATGTACAGTATTATTATTAATATTATTTCCATTTAAACAATTGAAAAACATTGTAATGTGTATAGCTAATTTGTTCGAGTATTAATTTTATATTATAGTTTTAGTTGTTGGCATATCGTATTAAATAATAATAAATTTGAATTAATTGACCATTTAAATATATTATTAATAAAATAAGTAATAAATAAAATGAGAATTATCAACTATTTAAAACGTCAATTACTCAAGAACTCAGTTTGAGTTTTGTAACAATTACCCGATATTCATAATAAACCGTACTATTCTTGCCATTTATATACTGTATATGAAAATAAAATAAATATACGAATTTTAAATATAGAAGTACTATGTACATACTTATAACTCCGATGACAGTAATGTACATTATGCATTGTAAATTGAATAACATATTTTCATTCAACCGAATTGGGAGTTTTGCAATATAAAAACAGTTGCACAGAGAATCGGCAGTACTTCGATATTGATTACAGAAAAGATACTATCTATTGGCAGTATTTAACAATTAAATTGAAGGCAACGCTAGTCAATATGTTCACGTTAATGTCTGAAATATTATAAGCGGTGCTGTCATATATATATTGAAAATCTAAATCTAAATCTAAACGAAGTTTTGAATACATTCAAGATTATGATCGATTATGAAGGCTACTCGAACCGTAAAGTGAATGAACTGTTAGATTTTAAATTAATCTTCAAAACATAATTACGTAATATAACGCTATATTCGATGTACATGTATCTATTAGTCTAAGATTAGTATTTCCATCGGGTGAAATATATAGAGCGACCTACAAATAAACACAGCTGATTAGACCAATGAAAGGGGAAGACAAAAGTAAAACAATACATTGATGACCAGTCCTATTGATAGGCTTGACTCCGGTATCAAAATGTCACACTTCCTAATCAGAAAATGACACTTAACAAATTACACTGTGGAGCGATAATAGACGACGATAAGATAAAGTTGAGGTTGCAAGCCATAAACACCTCATTAACTGAAGTTCTCTACGATACACGAATACAGTACACGCGGACACCTTCGGAAAGGAGAGAAGGTAACTGGAGATGATATGGTCAGTTACCAGCGTTCATCTCTCATCGTCGACCGTCAGGCTGAGTTTTATCTACATGCTAAGTGTTTCTCTGACCGGCAGGTGTCCAGTGGCTCCCCCTAGTGACCACATTACGTGACGTAACTCTTGTTGCTTCAGGTTGGGCGGACCGCTAATGGCAGAAGTGAAAGCACGTATTCTTGCTGTGACTGTCAGCTTTCTATTCCTGGGCTCAATTAAAAGATAATTACAAGGGATTTTTGTCATTTTCCACTGAAAGTGATAGTCGACTTCATAGTGAGATGTTGTTCTTACAAATATTATTCCTGGGAGGGTGCGAATAATCATTTACATAACTCTACATAATCCGTATTGTTCGTACATTGTTCCTTGTTCCATGCGTGGATGCAGAACTAATCATTATGATTGGTCTTCTCGTGATTACAGTATATCCCTGTTGCCAACTCCCTTGTTCATTTAATTCTGGGAGGTGGTGGCGTGTAGGAAGTGATAGGAAGTCCTCACCTCAAGAAGAACATAGTTTAGCATCATAGAATGGTGTTTCGTAAATAAATCTTTGTTAATAATAATCCAATACCATAGACATAACGCAAAGTTTAAAAAATAAATGTAACCGATATTATATATATTAGTTCGTATAAAACAATATTTGCTATATTTTATACACCAACATTAATAACCGATCATTTATAGGCTGTTTATTTAGATAGGTATGATGTGATAAGCGTTACACAGCTCTTCGATATATTTAAATCAATACAAACCATCAAAAACTAAAATATTAAAAAGTTGTAAAAGATGAAAAATACAAATTTTACATACAAGTATTCATTGACAGTAGAAACTGTTTGGCACTGAATGTTTCTCATAAAAACATCTGTAATCAACCTTTTCCCCCCAAACCATGGAAACGTTCTTCCATTAGACATCGTATGAACTCGTTTACTCCCCACCCCTACAGGCAACAATAACAAAACATTCCATTCTAAGTTCGTTTTAACAAGATTTTGTGATTTGACGCAACCTGGGCGGCTAGTTGACACTAATGCGATGCTAATAGGCGACTATAGAGCAGTTGGGCGTCTCTTGCGTGTACCAATGCACTAGCAGGATCTACACTGCTATAGTGCAGGAACTAGAAGTAGCAGTATTCATGCAGGATTGTCTACAGGATGTAAAGATATACTATATAGGATATCTACAAGAACTAGCTCTAAATACAGGAAATACAGATATCATACATACGTAACATGTAGCAGGAAGTAGATCTAAACTGCATTAAAACCATGGCAATACTAACTAATGTAGGTATACAATTATATACATTGGTTGTAAATTCTAACAGCATATTTTAGATAAATGTAAAATAAATATGTACTAAAATTCCTTACGATTTTGCTTCGTGTTTTGGGGGACATGAGAAATGTGTCTCGGTTTTCAAATAATAGTGTTTATTTATTTTAACACTTAGTACAAATATTTCACTACTTGAGTTAACTTATATATCAAACATATCTCAAACATGTCTCAAACATATATTATCTCTTTGTATATTTTTCTGTTTAGTAATACGTCCAATGTATGTATATATATATATCAATGTATGTATATATAGAGGATCTAACATGAGTGGTCATTTAATACTGAATTTATTGAACGAGTTGGTAAAACTGATATTGTGCGAGG
>JAUTBV010104402.1:0-15270 GCA_032361325.1 Lepetodrilus fucensis | reverse complement strand
AACATTTAAAAGACAAACTTAAATGCCTTACGTAAACCGGCTACTGATTGGCTAACGCTGCGTAGGTTTGACTACCCTTCAAGGTGAGGTCAAAGGGCAATCTGATGCAAAGTATATGGCTGAGATCTGATTTTAATGAGGTTGAGTCAAGCTACATACCGGTACTCTAGATCCCTGTTCCTAGGGGTTATGTTCCACTTGTTTTACTCTATGCTACTCTACACTCCAAATGGGAGAGCCAAAAAAAATAGTGAGTGAATATGGAGTTTAACGTCGCTGTGGGAATCTTTCACCCATTTGCAAAAAAAAATAGGAAAGATCCTCACCAACAGGGAACAACAACAAAAAGAAAAGAAAAAAACAAAGAAAAAAAAGAAGAAAAAAGTGATTCCGGTTGGCAACATACATACAATAATTAAATTCACACTGTAAATTTTAAAAGATTTGCGTTAATTATGTTGTGTCAATTTATTTGCTAGGACACTCTAAAAATATACACATGATAAGCAGTAATTTTGTATCATACAGTGAGATTTATTTGCATATTTTATTTAAATGATTTACCGTAGTATTGTTTTTACAGTTAACTAGTAAACTACCATCAAGCCTGCCATTTGACACCCAAGATGAAGTGGACAGAACCGCACAACACACTATTAATGACTGTTGCCAAGAAAAGCAGTGTGCATTCTGTTTTGTTTTGGGAAGAGTGTGCCAAGGCTGTGAATGCAGAATTCAGTATTATGCTAGCTGTACACTGAGAAGACTACACGTGACAAGACTGGATTGTCTCTAGTCGGGCACAATCGTGATGACACCAATCATACACCAAAAAGAAGATCTTCGGTAAGGCAGATAATTCCAATCTATCAAGGGCGATAACTCCAATCTGCCACGTGTTCTGCGATGGAGTGGAAAGTCACGAATCAAAAGTAGAGTTGTGGTAGCAACATCCACAACTTTATGATACAACACATCCCCATCATAACTAAGAATGTAAACAAACGTGCTTGCTAAATATTGGCAAAGAATTTGGACTTACTGGTAGATATTACTTACGGTATATATGATTATGAAGACTGTAAACATATTTTAACCTAGTTTTCCCAACATCTGCAATGAAAAACAAGCAGAGTTGTTGTAACCAACAAGTTAGTAGATCAAAGCGTCCATGTTTACATTTATTGTGTTATCACATGACAAAATCCAGTACTAGGATTGGTCAGTCGTGGTCAGTCTTCGCGACGAGTTTACTTGAGATTCATTTTTTGAATCTTCTGAAACTAGTGAAACCTTGGCGGTCTTCAGTTGTGACACCATCTCACACTGACGCGACCATCACGAAATGACTGCAGTCGCACGACTGGAATATTCGTGGTGTATGGCTAGCATAACTCACACTGGTAACAATTATATTGTACTGTAGGCAGATGGTGCCGATGTTTTTTTTCTATCATGACTTTTGTAGCCATCTCAAATGCATGGGGATCATGCACGTACGAGAGCAATATGGTCTCATTGTCAAATATGAGAGCTTCGAGAAACAATAACCATAGAAACCCTAGACAGCTCGGTCCAAAAGTTTAGCAAAATGCTACCTCAAAATATATATACATGTATCTAGAAATAACACTATTTATCACATAATATGCCTCTTGGGAGTTTGATACGCCCATTTAATATTTTCTCGTATACAACTATTCAATACCGGACAATAGGGACTAATCACCATATTCATACGTGCTGTCAAGCAAAAACAACATGGCTAGTGTAGAACAAATTTCTATTGGTGACTTAGCAAGGATGGAAATAAATACTAGCCTGCTAGCCATGGCTATTTCTCCCAATGCTAAAGGTATCCTAATGTTTTTTTTGTAAACATTTGTTAAGATAAGCTGTTGTGAATAGATGTGTCTCCAGATCTCATCAATAACAATGCGACATCAGGCCCATTACTATCCGAGGCATGCCCAATTTCTACTTCGAAGATACTAGTAGGTGACTGTTGCAAACTCGCTACCTAAAAACTGTGTGTTGTGTAAATAAAGCAGTGAGGTGTCCCAACAGACCATTCACTATATCCATATAGTTAATATATACGTAAATATAAAATATAGTAGCTGGGGTCTCCTCAATAGCAACGCAACATCAGGCTGGTTTTTAATGCTATGCTTTTTTAAGCTTACCAGGTCTGCCATCTTGGACAGCTGTTGAGCGCTGCCATTTGGAGGCCAATGCCAGGGATGTAGAGTAGCATAGAGTAAAGAAGTGGAACATAATCCCTGGGAATCAGGATACCATGAACTATTACCAGAACACACACACTTGCATTCAACACAACCACAGGCATGGCACCAGATAATTGTCTTTTCATCAGAAAACAAGCCTGGGATATGGGGTCCCAAATTACGAAATTTTCTGAGTACGATTTCATACTCAACTAAGAATTTTGTTCATAAAACGTCATGTGACATCATAGCCTGAGTACGTTTTTGTGCTCAAGCTATGAAGTCACATGACGTTTTATGAACAAAATTCTTAGTTTCGTAATCTCGGGCCCTGGGGTCCCCGAATCATGTCCAGTGCAAATAAATTGACCCCTGGACAAATAAATCATTAGATTTCTGCGGAAAATGACCATGCCTGACACATATGTTCAACGCAAACATCAATCAATCCTCTATCGACTAAAATCGACCTGTGTGGCATGCACTCAAAAATTAAATATGCAACGATGAGATAGACACGTGTCAAGTTACTTCTCACAAAGTTCCGCAACTACATCAACGTCTCACGACTTATCGTAGTCGTCATCTTCAAACTTCCTCTTGAGCGGATTGAGACCTGGCATGAGCTGCTGGCTTGTGAACGCCCCCTGGTGGAGAGTTGTGTGGATGGTGGTGGTTGTCGTGGGGATAGGTCTCGTCACTTTGGAGATCATGGCCGAACCTGATGAAAATAGCGATATATTTTATTGTCTTTTTTTGGGGGGGGGCACTTTCAATATCCTTTTACTTATATCACGACTTGTCAGTTTATTTGCACGGAAATCTTCTCTTTCAATATCCTTTTACTTATATCACGACTTGTCAGTTTATTTGCACGGAAATCTTCTCTTTTTTAAAGTTAATTTTTATATTTTTATTTTATTGCGTATTAGACCAGTTTTCAAGAATCTTTCACTTATATCACAGCTTGTCAGGGCATGAACAATTTATTTATTTTATATTTAAAAAAAAATGTAATTGGGGTTTAGGGCTGCTTTCAAGATTCTTTCACTTATATATACCAAAGCTTGTCAGATTAAGGCACAACAATATTTTTTTTTTTAATTGGGGTTTTGAGCTGCTTTCAAGGTTATTTCACTTATATCATCACAGCTTGTCAATTAACGGCAAAAGGAAACGTGCAACATCCATAAAGCTGAATACCGACCTGTGTTGACTCTGATGGTAGGCTTAGCTACAGCAGTTCCGACTGGCTTACTGATGATTGTCACGGTTGGCTGAGGTTTGGACACCATTGTCAGGGTTGGTCCGGTACTTTTAGCTAGAAGTAAACGTAGTTTAGATAGTACTTCCCTAACAACATAGATTTATCAAATTAGTTTACGCAATTAAAAATATCAATGACATGGAAAGCCAAGAGGAATCATTATGGCAACGTTATATTTTTAAAAAAGAAGAAAAAGATTGGCAGTATTGAAATCTGTGTTTGACTGCCTTTAACAAATTGATTTTTTTCTCTCTCTCTCTGAAGTATAATGAATACCTGTAATTTTGGTGTGATTATATTTCAATTATGATCAGTTGTACATTGTCTGATATATGAGATTATACACTCACACTGCATGGGTGTAATAGTGAATCTTTGTTGACCAGATGAAAACTGAGGTAAGCCAATGATTTTGGGCTGAAAATGAAAGTAGATTTAGAACATATATCTACTATAGTAAAGAAAGAATAAATATGGTAATTTACCGGTGACATCACAACATTAGTACACAAGACAAAATACTATCGTAGCACAAGATACAAATACTACAATAAAATAGGCTCAATAGAAAATATGGCAATTGTAAATAATCCACAAAGTCACAGAAAATATTATTATCATTAAAAGTTCAAAAGCAAAACTGAAGATGAATTCAAACATTTACTGATTTTCTTTTACCTTTTTGCGAGTTTTGAGCTTGTAGTTTGGTGCACTCAGACAGTAGCGATCAGGAGGAAGGCGTGGCAAAGAATACGGCTTGATTAGTGGCAGCTGCTGATTATTCTTGTGTCGTGCGATCTCCATAAGCAACTGAAAATACAAAAAATATAGAACACAGGTCTGTTATTTACAGTGGTTGTAACAAGCACGCAACACAAAATAGATGATAAGTACTGTAAATCACGATATGAATGCGTCGCTAATTTCATGCAACCTCTAGATTTTAGACATAAATGCGAATGGTCATGTCTCCATACAGATTTTTTTCCAGGTACTTACCTTTAATGCGCAGCTATTAAATGCGACAATACGGCATTAATTAATATTCTGCTTGCATTAATTTAATGATTTACAGTACATATTATTAGCACACCACCACCTCAGACATATGTTATTCATGTGCTTTCACTGTTGACATACGTATGCATATTCCAAACTCTGATCTGGCTGATCATATATTTGTTTGGAAAAGTATTGTGTACCAGTATATAATACTTGCAGCTATTAGGTATTTCACAGAATACTTCCTTCCACCCCTATTGGAGAGTTCCATTCCACATGTCAATGCTGCATGGCATGACATGGTGGGCACTTACATCTCTTGGTGGAGGGGTGGTAAAGGAATGGTCCATTTTGGTCTGGATAGCCAGCTTCACATCATCTGTGTCCAGGTTCTTCTTGCTAGCGTGGGTCGAGTAGACCTTCGCATCATCCAGAATGTCCGTAATGTATCCTAATATGGAAAAGATGGTTACATAAGCCAATTCTGCATTATTTGCCCAGGTCTCAAAGTTAAATTTTTTTTCAATGAACCTTATGGCTACAGACTTAAAAGTTAAAATTACCGGGTAGTGAAATATTAGGTAATATTAGGTAAAATTAGGTAGACATGGCTCCCAAATTGGTCGCTAAATTGATTCCTGTATTGCCATGTATCTGCAGTGCCATATTTATTGTTGGCACGGTGTAACTTACTTTTAGAAAAACTCATGGCTTGAATATGAAATTGATCATTTTGTGGTTACAATTTTATTTCTGCATCAATGTAAAGTGACATGTATATGCAGTGTTCGAAATAGAGCCTGTCCGCATGCCCGCGATGGGTTATTTTCAGTGAGGACTGGTTAAGTTTTTGCCTTGCACACACACATTTTGTGCTGGGTTTTTTAAAGATGTATATAATCATTCACTGGCCAACATATGTGAGGACAGGTAACTTCTCAGACTTACCAGTCTTCATGTCTGGCAGTGAAATTGCTGGAGTTTAACTTTTATACATTGGTATTATGGTATATGATTTGGACTCAATCTTTCCAGTTTGAATTTGCTATTTTCACATCAGTTTCTGTGCAAGATCATGCATTACAAAATGGGCGATATAGGAAACATAGACCACACGCAGCACCTTTCTGCTTCTTATTATCATCTATTAGTGTCCAGGCTTGAATTTTAACCCTTAGATTTTGTACAGTAATATTTTGTACAATTTGTAGTATTTCACATTATCAAAGTTTGCAACTAAAATATCATCAACGATATTCAGTAATGTTCTTGAGTTAGTAAAGTGGCATGACACCGATGGGATCATTGTGTTTCAAACAATTACTTGAAAGAAGTAATGTAGTAATGTACAGCTGTACTTGTAAATTGTAATTAATTTCATGGAATCGTTGTTTGAGTGCACGAAAACTGAAGTCCTCAACATGCAATTCAAATTGACTAACTAAACACTGAAATTGATATGTTGTCATATGCGTACTGTAGGTAAATTCAAGCATCTGATTTATTAGTCTCGGTTCATATTCCAATACGCCCATATCCTTCAAAATTGCTGCCATAACTTGAGCATCTCTTGGGGAGCTTTTGACGGGAGCCGCCATTTTGATTCAAGATGATCCGCTTTGTCTCGATCTTGAAGATCCAGTCTAAGGATTTACTTCGTCCATTAGTTTTAAAGAGAAATTATATCGTTAAAATGTGGCTTGTAAACAAATCGAAAACAAGTAGAGACTAATAGATTACAAATTACTGTTGAAATCGAATTTACTATATACATTTAGTAAAACTGTGATCCGTATGTTGACAATGACATGTGAAAGTATATTTTTTTTTAAAGTACACAAGATTTGACAAATTTGCACTGTAGAATAATAGAATTCGAGCAATCTATAATTTATTCATGTGTGTACACTCATGCATGTACATACACACACACCAACCCTATATTGCTGTTTAGTTACAAAATACGTCTGTCATCCAATAGCTATGCATGAGTACCCGGTAGGATGTGAATGATAAACTTGTAGCATGGTACATGACAGCTTAAGTTGTATACTCCCCAGGGGAATTAGAAGGAATGCAAGCAAAGTGTACCCCAGTATGTGAAATATGCCCTGTTGGATTGGTCACATACATATACAGTCGTTGATTAGGGCAATGAAATCTTGTTTATCTTTATCGTCGTATTATGACCGGGTATACATTTTGCGCCAATTTTCTCAAACAATTTTATTGTGAATGTTTTAGTGCGTGGTCTGACTTCAACTTTACTCCTTTCCAGTTCATGAACATGACGAACACACCGGATAAAAACAAAACAACGTGAAGCTCATACATAATTTTAATATTCATTACTAAAATGTTACATCAATGCATATTCTATGAAACGCAAAACATTAAAAAGTATTTGATACTTTCTCAACACAAGACTAGATATCCAGGTACACAAGATGGTAAGACCAGTGGGGATCACACTATTATAGCTAATATACAGTATTGGGTGGAATCTTTACATTACCTGCACCAGCATTAACCCTCTCAATGCTGGAGGCAACCAAATATTCCCTAAAGAGCTTTATCGGTGCCTAATCCAACAGGGAAATGATTAAAGGCATAAAACCACAGCTTGTTGAACTTACCAAAAGTCGAGACAATACTTATTCCTTATATACCATTAATTAATATTAAACAAAGCATTTCTAGAAACAAGAATCAATGATAATTTTTTTTAAAGGTACAATTTTACCGGTAATCAAGATAATTGATCATAAAACCAGAGACCATATGCATCTCTGTACAAAAGTCTGTGGACAAATTCAATATTTTAGTTAAAAAGAAAATTATCATCGGAATTTCTGGTTGTATGCCTTTAAACCAGCAGGGTGTAGTTATTAAAGGGACATAACATGTATCTACAGGAGCAATCATAATCACAGGTATATGGAGCAGTTCTGTTCCTTACAGCCTCTTTCATCTGGATTAATCATTAAGGCTGCTTTCTATTTATAGGACTGGATGCTTCCAGAGGTAAAGTGGATGTAATATAAAACTTCTACGTCTTGGCTAAAGAAAATAGTGTGTTCTGTATACTATATCAATCCTACTGATTTTCAGATTTTCAGTAGATGCTTTAATGTATGCTCAGCAAAATAACTTAAGGGTCAGCAGATAAAATCATTGTATGGGGAAGCTTTAATTCGACCAAATTCTACTTCAAACATATCTTCAATTTTGTTGTTAAAATAATATAGCTAAATTTATGTTCCCATAAGGCCACTGACCCTTAATTAATTTTATTGAGTATAGGTACAAATTTCACACAGATCCTGACTTGCATAAATCTCTCCATGCTGAAGGCAACCTGAGATGCCCTAAAGAGCAGTGCCTGTGCATTATCCAGCACGGAGAAGGTTAACTGTTCATTGTGGATATACAGTATACTGGATAGGACTGGGTGAAAATAAGGTCTGACCATAGGTATAAATATTTTATAAAAGTATTATTTATTTCCTAGTAGAAATAAATGCAAATATGTTTATATGGGATTAATGTTTGAACAAATTATGAGACAAAAGCTCTGAATGACAACCAATGAAACAGTATGGATTGAAGGCAAATGTATACACAATATTCTTGTATCAAAGGCCATTTGTATGTATGACAAATGAGTATTACATTTACGGTATTAAAGCACTATTTGTAATGTGCAAGGAGCAAATCCCTGACTAGCTGTAAAAACTAACATACTGGTAAACAAACCCATACATCAAATATGACAATCCTATATATCTTGCTCTCATCATGGTTTGTCAGTACTGGTAATGCTGTAGCACAAAGTGTTGCAGTAAACCTGCGAGCATGGGCTGGTACTGACGTCACAGTACAGACAGCATATCCTACCATGATCACGTCAGAAATGTACAAGGTCTGTATGATGGAACTTGAACTCGGAACCTTTAGCTCTGGTCCAATTATTTTACCACTTTGCTACAAGGATGGACACAGATAGACTAAATTCTCGTTACCAATGACAGACAAAGAATGAGTGAGTGAATATGGAGTTTAACGTCGCTGCTGGAATCTTTCACCCATTTGTGACGAGACAGACAAAGAAGAAGAGATGTTCTGTGACTGAGCAATTAAAGGCACCATACCACCCTTTTCCAATCTAGTAAAAATCAGATCTTGTTTCACTCCTTAAAACATTTTGACATTATCTTTATAAATGGACAGACATGAATAATGTCCAATTATCTGAGCGTCAGTTTCGGATCTGATTTGAAGGAGATTGACACTTTTCTGGATTATGATTAAGACTTCCATTGATGAAATGCAAACATATCATATATTCCACTGATATTATTACATGTACTAAAAATTCATTTAAAAAAAACACATCTGCATAATCATGATATAAAAATCCAGTAAATTCTACAAAGACATACCAAATCGATACAGTACTTATTGTACATTTTGATTTTGATAGGTACCGTAGTATGCATCATAATTGTATAGTGTAAAAGTGTAAAATGTCTGAATGAGTCCACAGGATTTGGCAATTCATATTTTTTTACAAATGATTCCTGCATAAATAACAGTGTTTGAAATACCAATTCCTGTGAAGTAATGTAATGTATTTAATGTGGAAACATTATATTTAATAACAATTATGAATGTACCGAGATAAATACAAACTTTAAATATAATAAATGCATTGAAAAATCTGACCGTAACTAAGTATGTATTGCATACATCTATACACAACATGCACAATTCTCAAATGCTACATACATATAAACAATTGTCATTAAAATATATACCATCATGAAAAATACATCAGCACTTAAAAGCAATATTAATGTAAATATAAAATAGATATTACCATGATTACATACATTTGAAATTGGTTGGATTTTCTGAAAATAACAATAAAAAAAGTAGTCAATTTGAGCTTCCAATAATTAAAATATGTACTACTGTATTTGCATAATTATAAATATATTTAGAATGGTAAAATTAATGCCCCACTTTCTTGGTACGTGTACTAAAAGAAACATGACCTATTCTTGTAATGTTGACAGTTCTAAAAACATACCTGTTACTACAATGCTTAGCTTGGTGAGTGAGTGAATAGCTTGAGTATGTTCCTTTGAGCGCATTACACTGTACTCGCACAGACATCAAATCTGGACTCCCGGGATGGGATTTGAGCTTGGGCCTTTGGCTCCGAAGCGTAAACGTTCTACCATTGCGCTACCACCCACTCTTCTTCATTGGATACGCTAGTGCTAACACTAAGTGTTAGCCACACATGGTACAAAGCTGGAAGACGTGCAAAAGCTACCAATCAGATCTAGTAAAAGCCATGCAATATATACATAATAGCAGTATTACAAACAATACACAGACACAATGGAAGCAAACAAGCTCAACTTGTCACTTGAATAATGAAGATTTTAAAAATGTCTTTGAAGGAGCATAATCATAGATAAAAAACCCTGAAAAGTTCAGTTATTGCTTATTAGCAGTTTAGAATGTTAATAATAATGGTAAAATGTTGCGAAATATTTCTTATCCTACATGATTGAGTTGAACATGTGTAATACAATACAGTAAGTAATATGGATACACATACTATGTAATGACAAAGAGTAGATGATTACCATATATAATGAATCGGATCAGGTGAAGTTTACCTTGGCCATACACGGCTACAATATAATAACAGAGTTTCAGTCTCATCATTTACTGTGGTACACGCTGTAGTGATAGTTGCTAGTTCATTTGACAAAGGATCTGATCAGATTTCAACCTCTGTGCTATTATGTATGGGAAATTAATCTAGGCAAGTCTTGGATTCAGTAAATAACAGTTCAATAATATCACTTTCCGATATACATTTTGTTATCTCCTACCTCTGGAAAAGAGATGTTAATTCAGTAATTTAAAATCCATTCAAATCACTAATATAATCGGGGAAACTGCATCAATACCTCTGTGTTTCGCGATGCTGGTTACACTGATCAAACGAGTTAACGCATCCTGTGTCACGTGACTAGCAAACTACGCTACGACATATACTGCAGTAAATGCGAGACTCGCACTGCTGGAAATGGCTTATTAAGAATAAAACGGGCAACACAAGATGGGCAATAGTAATTATATTACAGGCAAACAAGCACACAATAAATATCACGGTATTGTTATTTGAGACAAAGCATGCATAAAGATTGTCACTAATATCCAGGGTCAAGCTTCACAGAACGATATTAGCGCTACAAGCTGCAACTCCTTACATGTCAACTTAAGAGTTACGACTCTCGTAGTTACGACTCTCGTAGTTACGACTCCCGTAGTTACGACTCCCGTAGTTACGACTCCCGTAGTTACGACTCTCGTAGTTACGACTCCCGTAGTTACGACTCTCGTAGTTACGACTCCCGTAGTTACGACTCTCGTAGTTACGACTCTCGTAGTTACGACTCTTGCAGTGCTACCATCGTTCTATGGAACGTAGGCCAGATTAAAAACAAATCAAATTTGTTTGGCAACAAGAACTTTACATTTGTATCATTAGACATACACAAAATTAATATTATTACATACTTTTAAAGTTAAACATATATCTTGTCATTTGATTTCAGTTGTGATATATACACATTTTTAAACATGTCTCCCACAACAGGGCACCAAGATTACAAAACATTTTGAGGATAATTTCAAGCTCAAATTTTAAATGGATATTTGTGAACAAAACCGTTCAGTCAAGCATGAAAACATTCAAAAACGTTTCGTAAACTCCAGGCAAGTTTGATTTTATTTCAGTTGGTGTATACAAGTTATTACTTCCACAATATACAGACAATATCTCTGAAATGTTTAATGGTGGAGGAGAACCTGACATAACTATGTATTATTAAAACGTGTGGTTATGTTTGTGGTACAGATAAATAAAGCGTAAATGTCACTTAATACTAATGAACTGATTTTTAATTATGATTATGTTGGGTCTTGGATATCGCATTTGAACAAATGTGAATTATTGGGTAAACTGCACAGCATACTTCATTTTACTAGAAATAATAAATGAAGAAAATATCTTGCATTAATGGGTTAAAATACATGTACCACTAAAAGATAATAAATGTTGATGAGGAAGATTGATGATGATGATGTTGATAATGTCATTACATGGTTCTAAGATATCTACTGATCCAAAGATAACTGTCATAAAAGGGTACTAGAATCACACACAAATACAGTGTTTGTACCATAAGAAATGCTATGAAGGAAGTTTTTCATTTGTCAAAAGATGAATGTAAAAATAAAAGAAAAATTCATGCGAAAAGGATGTCTAAAAATCTATAATAAAACATCTAAAAAACGAAAATCATCATCTCAACATAATTCAACTATTTTTTCCCCAACTTATTTTAGGTTCATTGTTACCGGTACCTTCAATATTCTTTTTGGTAACTTATACTTTTGTAGCAAACATTGGTGAGGGCCATTAAAAAAATATTGCTTATAAAACCATGGCAAAAATTGATTTAATGCTTCATGTATCCCTGAAGACTATTTCATGAACTTTGGATTTCTTAGGCATTATCAAGCCTGCATTTCAACATGCAATAATGATAAATTCCACTCTTTTTGGTCTTCTTTACACATCCTATTTCAGAAATATAAGGAATCATAACAAATTTGTTAAACTATCCTGATGTCATGGATATGTGAAATGCTTAGTTGTACATCTGTACATTTGTATGTAGTATGTAACATGACTGTACATTTGTATGTAGTTACAATATATGACATTTTCTCAAAAAACTGCATTTTCTGTATGTCCTATCATTTATTTATCGAAATAAAATACATGTAGTTGGTTATAAAAATGTCTATTTTTACCACATGTGCCTGTGTCAGAAAAATAAATAAAAGAAGAATGGGTCATCGTACTATAGTCTTAGCCTATGTGATTTTACTATAGCAGGAAATTATTTACGTCTCTATTAATGTAAGGCATTCAATCACAGATGGTTGACCGATGTAATTTAAATAATCTAACCTTTTTATTTTTTTATTTAATTGAATTTTATTTGTCTAAACATTTGTTGTATTCAACAGGAAATGCAAGTTAATTTGGAAGTGCATCAAAACATTTTCTATATATCGTAATTACATGAGTAAAGAGTGTAGTTTTCGATTACACCAGACACTTCCTATTGTTACCTAATGCTAATAACCAATATATAGTCTGTATCATTGAAGATAACGATGTCAATTGTCGACATGAGTGAACCATTTTACAGCTGAAATTGATTGAAGAGATTTCTTGAGGTACAAAAGCAAAGTGAATGATATACATATTTTGCATTCACAACTCCCAATTCGGACCAAAACTACCACTTATATCTGTGATTGTATGCCTTTAACTGTTGCATAAATTAGTGGAATTATAAGAATTTAGAATTATTTAAAATCATGGAGATGGTTTGTTTATCACATTGTTACATTTAGCACTGGCTCATATGCAAAGAAAATGGATTTCTAAAAGATTATGTCGTATTCTTCAACATGGTTTTTGATTAAAATTTACAACCTATCGAGTACATATAAACTTACAAGTATTTTCCTAGATGTGTGAAACAAGTATCTTATGCCTAATAAAATTCATATTCATGAAACAAGTTATACATTCATGAAAGGTTTCATTGCCCCTAATATCACTGAATATAGAAATGAAACCAAATAAATTATTACAGTTCTTAAATAGAAATCTTAAATGAATATTGTAATTGGTCCAAAATAATTAAGATTTGTTTCTTTCTTTTCAAATACAAGGTTTTTTTTAACTTTTGGGGAAAATTCTGCGATTCAATGGAAAGATAGACATCATGTTATATAATTAATACATCACTTGGTAAGTATTAATATAAATGTCTATGATTTAATCAGTCAATGTCATCAGACTTTCAATACTATCTCAACAAGATGCGCCAGATCTAAAACAAGAAATGTACACCTAAATGACGTTGGCGACGACAACTAATTCATTCATCAACACATAGCCATGATCATCCATGGTAATGAATCAATAAATAGAAATACAAAAATGTTGGCAATCATGGATAAACATAGCTAAAAATTGACTACTCAAATCACACCACTTTTCTTTCATCATGAAATTTATCAGCTACAATAAGGTTGTCGTTGTCATCACCAGTTTCATTGTTCTCAACATCTTCATCATCCTCTTTGGTTATCCTGTCGACACGCTGAAGAAACAAGTCTTTTGCATACTGATAAAGTAAAATATCGTTTTTATTTATGTCGATAATTCTGTCAATGTCTTTTTGCGAAATTTCCCCGGTTGTACGATGTTTCTTCGGGGTGTATTGCATAAAATCCTCAATGAATTTCATCTGGAACGTTTCCTCGAACAATATCTGTGTGAGATTCTGGTACTCGGTCATTCCAAAGAACGCCATATCCCGAAGATTGTCTTTGGCGCTCCGCAGCATTTTAGAATTTCTGTCTTCCGTCGTCATACCAGTCGTGTTGTAGCAATTCACCAGGCTGAGATTTGCGAGCATCCTTGTCTGTCTGTTAATGGCCAGATTGTGCGGGCAGTTGATGAAGTCTTTCAGCGACACGTTGCTCCAGTCGACCTCGTCAAAGCAGAACGGGACTTCTTCCAGCGTCGCAGATCGGTCGTTGCATTTAAGTTGGGCGGCTTTCCACGTTGCTCCGCGACGAACGTGTAGCCACTCGCTGAGAAACCTCTTGACTGGGTTCCTCAAAATTGTCATATACAGGTACCTGAAACAAATTAAATATTGTAACTTTCATGCTAGATGTTTGTGAAAACTTTTGGTATTCGATAATATTGAGGTCATCCATCGATCGATTACCGATTTGTTGTAATTACCAGTAACTTTCCAGGTTATGATCAACCTAAATCGAAAGCAGCTTTTATCCATGTTTAATGATACACAACAAGTCAGTCACAAATAATTTTCTTAATAACAGTTTCCTTAGATCATAGTACTGATGATTAATTCTTATTATAAATACACCCACAGATGCATGGCTCAATATGATCTGAAGTGGACATAATCAGGAATAGATTTTAACACCAGCCTGCTAGCCCTAACCCTTTCTCATAATGTTAAAAGTATCCTAAGGACAAGTATCCTCGAAAACCCAGGCCATTATTACTACACTAACCTCTGTCAAATACCCTGGGATCACTGCCTCTATCAGTGTATAGTAGAGCTGCAATGAATTAGAGCTGCAACGAATACACCCAGTAGCGAATATGATACGTGTCACGAATATGGGGTGCTGAATGTAAATACTTATAATAAAAATAATGAAAGACAGTAAATTAACCAAGTCAATTATATGCTGTCTATCAATCAGTTTTGATCCATACCTAGGCCCTATTTAGATGTTCGAAGAGTTTTCCCAAAAGTGTTTACAGTATTTTATTGAAAGTAAAAACAAATCATTCCCATAAATAAAATGAATCTCTGGACAGTACTAGGCCTACATATCTTGCCCCACTGGGGGAACTCTGGACAGTACTAGGCCTACATATCTTGCCCCACTGGGGGAACTCAATGATTGTGACCAATTTGTCTATGCCTACATATAGATTTTCTGGATATCTTTATACCGAGATGATTAAAATAATAAAATAATCGATGTATTAGCTATTAATTGAGAGAATGCATGCCAACTATTCCCACATTTACCTTTAATAACCCCCAA
>JAUTBV010104401.1:14632-32017 GCA_032361325.1 Lepetodrilus fucensis | reverse complement strand
TTTATGACGGAAACTGGCTAAAACAGTCTATTTTATGGTTTTAACTTAATCAGAAATATCTATTGTCACCAAAAGAAGAAATACATATCAATAGTGAACGGTTATGATTATGTTTTATACTCATGTATGATCTTACATTAAGATTATTTGCATATTATTAATGATTAATGTAACAGTTTCTTGACGATATCAGCTTGTTCCTTAACAGTGGTACCAGTGTTTCTGCTATACCTTGCGTTGCAGGAGTAGGCGCCGGTGTGGCTGTCGTCACAGACGCAGATCTTCTCGCAGCCTACGTACCACTGCTGGCCCTGCGTGTACGCCTTACCATTGTAGATGCACACATCTGTAATGTACATATAAGTTGCTGAGTTAACCTCTCCCTCCTGCATTGGGCACAGTCACTGTCCTTTAAGGGAATCTCCAGTTGCCTTCAGAATGGCGAGTGTTAAAAAGCGACGGCTACATTATTGTGTTCGGTGAATTACCATGCTCTCAATTGACCTCAATATATGAGGAGTATACCAAAGAATATGCGTACCGTACACATGAACCTTACCTTTGGGTAGTGGGTTCCCTGGTGTCGGTGTCACTTGGGTGTGGGGTTTGGGTGTTACGCCAACGGGTGGGGTTTGTCCTTTGGGCGTGGTCCAATTCGGGGGGTGCGTGAGCCCGGGGCTGAGCGTGTTCACGTGGGTGTGGGGTGTGACGGGCAGATTCGGGATCAGACCGGCACAGCTGGGAATCTTGCAGCACTTGTTGTGCGGGTCGTCCACCATCACGCAGTACGACGGGATCTTTCCGTATTTGCCGCATCTACGGTCAGAGTGAGAATAATTTACAGGGGCCTTATTCATGAAAGGGTTTATGTCAGTTTTTGAGAAGACCAAATATATAGTAAAAACTGACATAAACCCTTTCGTGAATACGGCCCCAGGTGACAGTAATAGTTCAGACAAATTATCAGCAGAATCTGAGTTCGACTCTGAAACCAGTATAAGCATCTTTTATCCAAAATTATGCGACAATTCTAGCGATTTCTTTGGTTGAAAGATGTCCTGGAAAAAGTCGTACACTCCGGTTTTTCCGTAGTTAAAAGTTGTGACCTCATAGGTCACTGTGATGTCATGGCGGCCGCCCTTGACTCATGTGATAGAAAAACATCCTGCATTAAAATGTGCAAGTTTTCTTAAAAGTATGAAGATCTTTAACAATTTTGGATAAATTCGTTATGAGCATGATTTCCAGGGTGTACAGGTATTTACAAGCAGAGATTTCTCGTATATCACACGGCTACATCTTACTTTTGGGTACACGTGTATTTCCCCGTCATCTCGTCCACACAGACACAGGTGTAGTCACAGCCATCATCCCACTTCTGGCCCTGTTGGTACACCTTGCTCTTGTATATGCAGTGATCTGCAAACAATATACCCATAAAATAGGGGTGCGCTCAATAACTGCGAAGGGTCGAGAAATCTCAATTTTCTAGGCAAAATGAAACAATATTGGTGAAATTCTCAAATTTACACTACATTCAAATCATTGATGATATTCATTATTTAATTTATTAAAAATAAATCAATGACAATTTTCCGAGTTTGGATATTTCTTCTAATAAATACACCCTTTTGCGGCGTATACTTTATCTGTTGGTTGGATTTCGGATCGTAATTTATTGTTATTCTATGGAAAAGAGCCCTAGTCCCTGAGATTACGGAACTTATTTTAGTATGATTTCATGCTCAACTCAAGTTTTGTTCACAAATCCCTGTATAAAATTTGAGTTTGAGTTTGAAATATTACTTGCAAAGTTTCATAATCTTTGGGAATACATATTAGCCAGAAATATTAGGAGTACTTCTTTTGCCTAAATCGGCTAGGTTCGGTGTGCGATGCTTATGTACTTCCTGTGGCTAGACTGCAAGCCAACCGGCTAATTTCTAACAGGTGCATTTCAGCTGGAGGGAAGTTAGCCGAGTTGTTTTATTTGCACTTTCGTTTTATTTGCACTTGCAAAAGAAATGCCACTTACTGCCTTTCCCATTGATGTCAGGATTGGTCCCTGTGATGACGCCCACATTGCCAATGGGGAGCGGAGACGGATAAAGGTATGGGTCTGGGGTGGGCGTCTGGCCTGCGGGTAGGGACGGGGTGGGGCCGGGGCTGTAATTTGGGGGACGGGGGGGGATGGCCGTGCACTGCGGAACCTGACAGCAAATGTCTGATGTGTCCGTTACCAAGATGCATCCTCTCTTTAGTTGGTATGATGCACACCTAAATAATGATAACGATAAAGCTATTAGTAATAATAATCAGATAATAATAATGATAATTTAATAATGATAATGATAGTAATCATAATGAAATAATAATAATAATAATAATACAGATAATAATAATGATTATTTACTAATAATAATAATAATAATAATAATAATACAATATATTAATTAATTAATTAATTTTGTTTGAATTAGGATTTAGAGCCGCTTTCATTAGAGCATAGATTTGGTGCAATATAAATGTGTACATTATTCGTATTCATGTACCTGTCGAAACACGTGTAGTAGTTGTTGACAGCGTCCTCGCATCGACATTTCTGCACACAGCCGTCCTGCCAGGTCTGCCCTTGTTTGTAGGCCACGCCCTTGTACACACAGAATGCTGGAACCAAGCAGGACATTTCAATGCTAGGCCTGAATTTTACGGATGAATAGTATTGTAATCTGAACGCAAATGACTGTATACACTCTGGTTTTACTATAGCCAGAAAAGACGCAAGTATAACCTTCAGGCTGAGACTTACAGCAATTTATTCAGTAGAATCCAGTAATAAACAATGTTTTTGGATCTTGGCTTATAAACTCAAACACAATTCACAATTCATGTATGTACTACCATCAAAATTTAAGGGAATGATGGTATTGATATTATTATATTACTTTCAAATGCGGACACATGAAGTGGTATATGACAAAATAGAGCCAAGTAAATATATGATAAAATTGAGAATATCTATGTGCAATACAATTTTGTATCTGTCTCTTTGGATTGTGCAATGCTGGGGGCCTATTCCCGAAATGTTGTTATGATCTTACGACAATCTTAAAGATTAATATAATATAATAAATACATATTTGTATAGCGCAAAAATCCAGCTCAGATGCACTTTGTGTGAGTATGGCTATGAATATAATACGCACGTTCTTAGGCTCAGAAGATCGTCAGAACATTTCGAAAACAGGCCCTCTGGTATTTATAAGTTATCTCTTGGAATGAAATTTTTTTTTTTTAAATAATAATAATTACGTCCCATTATTTTGGGATGGCAGGGTATTTCTCCCTCGTCATTTCATTCTCTACTCACCGTGAGGGTTGGGGGCGATGGTTACGATCGGCATCGGTGTTTGGGGCAGATTGGGAGAGTGTCCAGGGGGATAGGTGGCGCCAGGGGATGGAGTGAGGTCTCCGTGGGTGGGCGTGACGACATGTGAACTGGGCGTTACCATGGGTGGGACCGGTGTGGAGATAGTCTTGTTGAAGTCGCACAGCGACACGTAACAACAGAAGTCTTTAGGATCCATGATCAGTCTACACTGTGGTGGCAACACAGGGTAGGATCCACACCTACAAATAATTAATGTTTGACAAACATCAAGCAATGAACAGTTGTGATTTTAAAAAATAATAATAATAATAATTAACAGTTGTGATTTAAAAAAATAAAAAATAAAAAATAATGAACAGTTGTGATTTAAAAAAAATAATATAATAATAATAATTTGAAGTAAAAAATAAAAAATAAAAAAGGATGAGAAAAAAAGAATTAAAAAAAAGGCTCGTAAACACATTTTTTATATCATTATCAAACTACCGCTTATTACCTTTCATCACATGTATATGCTCCAGTCTTTCCGTCATCACAGATACAGTTATATTTGCATCCATCCTGCCATTTTTGTCCTTGTTTGTACACAGTTCCTTTGTATTGACAGCCAGCTGTAGACAGTCAAAAGTATGTGGTGTTGTACCTGATGTCTTTCAAAGTACATGTAGATATATAGAGATTATTACAGCTACTATTCTTAATAATTAATTATTTTTTGGGGGTTCTCAAAAATTTCCAATATGATGCCAGAGAAAAACTGCAAGAATAAGCCAACCAACAAAAATAATAACTAATAAACCAACCAACCAAGAAATAAATAATAATAAAAACAAATATCAAAAATACAAGAAACCAAACAATTAACTGAAAAGTCAATCATCAAACAAACAAATAAATCAATACACCAACTAATCAATCAATGAACAAATAAATCAATCAACCATTCTTCAATATGTAAATACACGATACAACTAATCAATCAACTAATCAATAAATAAATAGATAAACAAACAAACAAAAATAAACAAACAAAAATAAATAAACAAAAATAAACAAACAAACAATCCAACCAAATAATAAAAAAACAAAAAACTAATCAATCAATCAATCAATCAACTAATCAATAAATAAACCATCTGGTCATATAATAAATCAATAAACCAACTAATCAATCGACCAATATATACAATAAATCAATCAATCTAAGAATTGACCAATCAATCAATCAATAATTAAATCTGTTTACATGTAGGCAGTGGTGTCATAGCTGTTCCTGGTACCGGCGTCTGGCCGTTGGGCAGCGGGGTCGGAGTTGAAGCGATGACGGGCGCCTTGCCGGTGACGAAGCCGGGTACGTTTGTCACCACGGTGACGGGCTGACCTCCAATGGGTGGGGTGAGATACCCGGGCTGCCCGGGGATGTTGATGCACTGGGGAATCTGGCAGCAGGTGGGGTCGCGAGGGTCGGCAACCATGGTGCATTGGGTCGGGATGTTGTGGTACTGGGTGCATCTGAGGCATAGGGCAACAAAAAGTTAATAAACTACTTACTAGAACAATTATAATGATATTTAATCACTTATTATAAAATCACACCATTTGTTTTGCCTAATGATGTATTTTTGACATTTGAAGCGATCTGAATGATAAAACTAATCGTGCAGTATTTTTGTACATCGTGTAGAAAACATAAAATGCTGTAGATATTGAGGGAAATTACCTATTTGGATTAGAATAGATAAAAATATAGTAGACTAGACTAAATACATGTATAATCATATCTGAATCCAACTTAATGTAAAGATAGCATTAATGTAAATATTATTTTCGTACTTTAGAATATTGCTATGATAACTCCATTTAACTCTTTCCACGCTGGAGGCGACAGATAATTCTCAAAAGAGCAGTGTCTGTGTCTAATCCAGCAGGGATAGGGTTAAGGATGTAATTCAGATCATACCTGTCTCCACATCTGTAGAATCCTGTCTGTCCGTTCTCACAGACGCACTTCTTGTTGCAGCCGTCGTAGAAAGCCTGGCCCTGAGTGTAGGTCTTGCCATTGTACACGCACACCTCTGGGAAGAACACATCCTTTGTCAGACATACAACTCATTTAAAATCATTTTCTTAAAAATTGATAGTTTGATGTGCTGTGTAACCATTGACTATTGTGTGACCAATGATTTTGTGTCGTTTGACTATGGCGTGTTGTGTGACCAATGAAATGTTGTGTAGCCATATTGTGTTGAGTGACAATGGTGTGTTGGTCACAGTTCTATGACCAATGGCATGCTTGTGTGACCATAATGGTGTGTGTTTAAATAATGATTTTGTGTGACCTTGTTGTGTTGTGTGACCAATGATTATGTTTGACCATGAGGTGTTGTGCAACTATGGTGGGCTACATAATAGGGTATATTGTGGGAGCATGATGCATTATGTAGCCAATGAATTGTGATCATATAACATAGTGTATTGTGTTACTATGGTGTGTTGTGTTACCAATGCTAATGTTACATAATAATGGTCTGTTGTGAGACTATATGTGACCAATGATGTGTTGTCTAACCATGATGCATTCTGTGACCAAATTGTACTGAGGAACCAATGATGTGTAACCATGATATGGTATATTGTGCTACTATGGTGCCTTGTGTTACTGGTATGTTGTATGTGACCTATGACATATTGTGTGACCAGTAGATTACCTGGTTTGGGGGTACCAAACGGAATTGGAGTGACCTTCGGAGATGCATGTGACGGGGTCATTGCTGATCCTGTGGGTGGGGATCCATAGGGCGTGGTCACCTGAGGAATAGGTGTCTGTACTGGAGGGATGCAAGAGGCCACCGTGCAACAGGCGTCCTTTGGATCGGGTACCATCATACAGTAGGCGGGAATGTTGTTGTATGTTGCACATCTGCGGAGGAAGACGTACATTATCAACATGAGTCAAATACTACCATATATGAATCATTTAATATTCAGTATAGTACAGCATATATACTTTACTGAATATTACTATGAAAAACAACATGACTATGAAACACTGGTTGGTTGATTGTGTGACAAACCAGGGGTGCGTTCAAAGACACAAGCAGCTTGCAAGTGGCTTACCAAACTAGATACTGTCTCAAGAGTTGTATGATCCATACATGGGACAGGGAACCAGTTTAGTTAAGTGACTTACTTAGCGCTTGTGTCTTTGAACACACCCCAGATAATTGAATGTTAAATTGCATGGAATCCATGTACAGGGTTGAATACAAAACTATGGCTCATACATTGTGTGAACAAAGATTAAGTAAGTCCTTACCTCTGAACACATTCGTATCTGCCGGTGTGGTCGTCGACACACTCACAGTTGTAGGAACATCCGTCCTGCCACTTCACTCCCTTCTTGTGGGTCACGCCCTTATACAGACACCCAGCTGAGAGGATAAAACAATTCACTTTTTATTTTGTAATATCACCCCACATCCCAACTCTTCACCCCATCGCCACCCCTTTCAACACCACCCCTCAACTAGCCACCCGTCAACCCCTACCAATCCTTTCAACACCAATCCTCAACCCCTACCAATCCTTTCAACCCAACTCCTCAACCCCTACCAATCCTTTCAACCCCACTCCTCAACCCCTACCAATCCTTTCAACCCCACCCCTCAACCCCTACCAAACCTTTTAACTCAACTCCTCAACCTCCCCAACGTTTCAACCCCACTCCTCAACCCCTCCCAAACCTTTCAACCCGGGGATGTAGACAGTGCATCCTATCAATATCACGTCAGAAAGGTAACTTTCACAAACATTGACGCCGACCTGGAAATCTTTTCTCCAAAGTTCAAACATTGTACCATTACCACCTGCCCCACCCAGATTGCTAGTACACCTACGAGAATTCTTGTTGACGCCGGTTCCGATGACCCTTCCGGTAACTGGAACTGGAACTGGGTAAGGTGATGGAGTCGGCCGCTTCGTGTTCTGATCCGGGCTGACGTTGTGACCCGTAGGGGGCGTCTGACCTATGGGCGTCTTCGGGGTGTGGACGGGATTTGGAGACAGTGTTTGCGGCACCATGGGCGAGCAGTTGGGGATCTTGCAGCACGAGTCGCTCGGGTCCGTCTCCAGGAAACACGATGCTGGTAGATTGTCATACCTCAGACACCTAGAGAAAAACATTTAGGAGTCGTTTTTATTTGATGTTAACCCTTTTCCAGCTGGATTAGGATCATATATGGATCTTTGAAGGCATCTCTGGTTACCTTCAGCATGGAGAGAGTTAAATATCATCCAATTCTTATGAATGATAGCTGTTGATGGTTGCATGCAATCTGACATCAAGTAAATGTTTGTGGGCATTTGTTCTTTAGGGCATTTCTGGTTTCCTTAAGCATACAGAGGGTTAAAGACCATCCAGGTCTAGTAGATAACGTTAAATACTTGTTATTATGAATATCATTACGCTATTCTGATATGAATACCAACAGTTGAATTTTTGTGGGTATTTTTCACCCATGTATATGATAAGAAAATATAGATTTGCAGTATATCGAGATATGAGTAGCAGTTAATTGATATAATTCAGGATGAAGAAATAAATTAATAAAAATATTACACACTTTGAATGAGTACATTACTGTAATATAGTGATCATAGGTTTTCAATACATTTGTATTTGAACACAATGGATGGAAATTTCAAAAATATATATTGTCAACGACGATATAAACATCCCCTACATCTGCATACCTCTGGTTACATCTGTAGTATCCCGTCTTGGCGTCCTCACAGCTACATTTCAGGTCACAGCCGTCATTCCATGAGGCGCCTTGATTGAAGGGTACGCCATTGTAGATGCATACGTCTGCAATATATTTAAAGGAGATTTTAATTATGCGATAGTCTGCCAGGTGATGCTAGATTTTTGAACACTTTTTACAAATTGTCACAAAACATCTTTGACGAGGGCTGCGCAAGAACTGATGTAAATCTCAGTGTACATCTGGACTGCCGGTACTACCCTTTCGGCATGTAGTTAAAGTTACCTGAGGTACGTTCAAGATAAAATACAAGTACTGCAGCGTAGTGTATTGCATGTATTCTATCTTGAACGGGTTAGTAGGAAATCGATTTGCGCATGCGTCCAGTCTTTTCGCTTCATGCTTTGTGTTTTCCTAGAAAACACTACGGTTTCCAGACCCATAGTGAAAAGTATTAATACGTATTGCTACACGTGCTGGCTGAACGGCTTCTGTAGCAATACATAGCAATACATATCGATATGTATTCTATCTTGCGGTAGGAGGGTGCGTTATCTATAATTGGAAGATGCGTTACCTGTAGTGGGAGGGTGCATTACCTATAATTTGAGTGTGTGTTACCTATAATTGGAGGGTGCATTAACTATAATTGGAGGGTTCGTTACCTATAATTGGAGGGTGTGTTACCTGTGGTGGGAGGGTGCAGAATGGTGCCTGTCCCCGAGGTTGGTGTGCTGTGGGGGGTGGTGCCACCAATAGGTGTGGTCAGCTTGTCACAGTACGGCACCATGCAGCACGGCTGGAGGTAGTCCCTCACCATTCTACACTGAGGCGGCAGGCTGGGGTATTTCTTACATCTGAAATGTATGAGGATAAAGCGTCACCAATAGTGTAATGGTCAACAAGAAGTATTTAAAGATTGAGTGATTGAATTAATGCTTTACGTTGCAGTGGGAATATTTCAAGAACCGATATTGATATTTCCGGTAGTTCATACTGTAGGACATTAAGAGAATTTGCTTAAGTATTTTACAGTTGTGTAAATGAAGTATTTTCAACTTGATTTTCTTTTATTAATTATAAATGCATGTGAATTCTCTCTGCAAATATATCAATTTTAGAATTTGTGCAAGCATAAATAGAGTGTTTAGTAGTGTTCAGTGCGTGCCTTACTTTTCGGTACACTTGTAGACCCCTGTCTTTCCGTCTTCGCAGATACAGTCGTACGTGCAGCCATCCTGCCACCTCTGGCTCTGAGCGTACGTCTTTCCCTTGTACACACACACGTCTGGATAAACACAGGGAAGGCAGTATGTATAGATGGATGCAGTCAACAACAACACATGCATAGTACAGTAAAGTATGCATGAGGCATATCGTACAGCATTTACTATGTTAGATTTTCTTAAATTGGTGTTTAGAATCATAACTTTCAAGATCCTATCACTTCTAAGCCCCAATTCCAACTAAAAGACAAATGTCCTACTTTTGAAATCTGGAGGTGGCGTCTTGGCTGGCACAGGGGTGGCATACGGACTCGCAGTGTATCCCGGCCAGGGTGTCCAATTAGGGTACGGCGTCCACCCGGGATACGGGGTTGGAGAATATCCAGGGTAGAAGGTGTATCCGGCATATGGTGTGGGAATAAATCCAGGATACGGCGTCGGTTCTCCAGGCTTAACCGTGGGGAATTTAAACCCGGGGTACGGCGTGGGTATACCCACGGCCACCGGAACCTTCCCAGGGATGTACCCTGGGTAGGGGGTGGGGCTGTAGTTGTGGTAGAACGTGTACCCCTTGTAAGGAGTCGGGGTGAACCCAGGGTAGGGAGTTTTCTGACCAGGGGCGACCGTGGGCCATTTGAACCCTTTGTAAGGCGTGGGCACGGGCCTGAACCCGGGATATGGCGTGGGTGTGTATCCGGGGAAGAACGTGTAATGCGGATATGGTGTGGGAGTGTACCCAGGGAAAGGGGTGGATTGTCCCGGGGGTACTGTTGGGAACTCGTACCCAGGTGGCGTGGGGCCCAAGTAGTGGCTAGGTGGGGATGTGGGTGTCGGGGTAGCTCGGCCTCCCACGATTTGACCTGGAGGCAGGGTGGGAATGAGACCGTACCCGGTCATGTTGGGGGACAGATAGGGAGTGTCACACTTGGGCATCTTGCAACAAAACGGGTCGTTGGGATCTGCGACCATAGTGCAGGACTGAATGCTGGTAAAGTCGGGACATCTGAACAAAAGAAAAATTCAGTTTTACACATAGATATTTAATTTACCTCTGCCCCCTGAGACTATGAAAGTGTTCTTAACCCTCTCCCTGCTGAAGGCGACTTAAGTTACCCGATCACATGCAGAAATAGAACTAGAAGACTTTGATTTTATTCATCAGGGAGAAGGTTAAATTAAGATTTCATGCCCAACTTTTAAAGATTTGTTCACAAATCCCCATAAAAATGTCACAGGACAGGGATTCGAACCTGAGTTGCCTGATTGCGAGACCAACACTCTACCGAATGAGCCAAAGGGGTAATTCCTCTGGCCACGACCAGTTAGATAATCTTTATCATACCCTGCTACATCAAATTTGAGCTTGGCCATGAAATCTGACTAAGAAAATCGTAATCTCGGGGGTTGGGGGGGATGTTGTTGGGCTGGAAACAGTTATTATTATTATTATTATTATTAATCTGTAATGTATACACAATCAATTGTTTACATACCTGTTGTTGCATCTGTAAACACCTTGAGCACCATTTTCGCATTCACATTTGTACTCGCAGCCATCGAACCATGCCTGTCCCTGTGTATATGGTTTGCCTTTATACACGCACACATCTGTCAAAGAAAACACCCTACTGTAAATGCATGCAATAAACAGTATATAGCATGGCAGGAAAATATTTTGGTGCACATGTAGCAGGGTGCATTATCACAACACACCCAAACATAATTTATTCATATTCATATTTATCTGACAAAATAGTAAACTCCCAACATCCGTAGCGCGGAATGTTGCAGTAAACCTGCGAGCACCGGGTGGTACAAGACCAAGGATGATAACTGTATTTGCACTAGATACAGTCAGCGCATCCTATCAATATCATGTCAGAAAGTTAATTTTCGTGAACATTGATGCCGGGCTCCCCGAGGCTGGATTTGAACCTGGAACCTTTGGCTCCAAAGTCCAACATTTTACCACTGCGCTACATCCCAAATGCAATAACATGAATGCGATAACAGTAGTCTGGTAAAGATGACTCTATATAAGGAAGACAACTGTGATTTCTTTGTGAATTCTGGTAATTATTATCATTATTACTGCCAATGACGAACTCTACCAAAGCAAAATAATACACGATTAAAACACCAGCAATAAAAAATAAATCGGTTGAAATGTGATGAACTGACCACGTGGTTTGGGAGTGACGTGAGTCATTGGGGTAGGGGTTCCTTGGATTCCAGGTCCCAGGGTCTGGCCATGTGGGGTGGTGGCCCCGGGGATTGGCGAGTGGGCGGGGTCGGGCGACTGTGTATGAAGCCCTGAGGTGCATTCAGGGACCTCACAGCAAGGGTTGGCAGGGTCCTTGACCAGGGTGCAGTATGAAGGCACGTTCACATACCGTGGGCATCTGAAGACGAGAGGCCAGTTTATGATAGTGGGTGCAAGTTTCATCTGGCTAATTTCAGTGTTCGAAATAGAGCCCGTCCGCACGTTTTATCCTTGCATGCCAGCATGTCGTGTTACTTTTTGTTCGTTTTTCAAGATGTATATCATCGGTCACTGGCCAACATGTATGAGGATGGGTAACTTCTCAGACTTACCAGTCCTCATGGCTGGCAGTGAAATTGCTGGAGTTTTATACACTGGCAATTTTGTTAATTTGAGATATAGAATTAGATAAAAATATATAAAAATATTTTTGTTTTTTAACGAGTCCAGTTTATGATACTGATGCGGTACCATGACAAATTTTATTGTAGCATAAGAAATACTTGCTAACCAAAATTATGTTTAATGAAAACAGTTATGGTACAAATTCTAGTGTTTCTCTATAGGGTATGTAAGTCTCGTCTGGGTAATATTTAGTGACACCTAATTGAATTTTTGTTTCATGAAAATCGATGTGGTACGATTGCGGTACCATTACAAATTCTAGTGTCTCTCTATAGTGACATTAAGTCTCGGTGACAGGCTACTGGCAACACCTAATCAGAGAGATAGCATAGATTCTCGCTAATAAAAAATTATGTCTAATAAAAATTGATAAAGCATGATTCGAAAACAGAACAATAGGCTTTGATAAAAACAGTATTCGAAATTACCGCTGGCCAGGCCATTTCTCCCAATGCTAAATGTATCCTAATGGCCAGTAGAAATTCATGTTTTTTGGTAAACATTTGTTATTTGTATCATTATTCGGGCCAGTAGGTTTTCAGTGGTAATTTCGAACACTGGACAAAATCATTGAAACAAATTCACACATGAACCTGATTTTGTGTTGAAAAGTAGCATAAACAAATAAAGATTTATTCTAATTAAATTGCATTTTCATGTACGTTTATCACATGTACATGTATTACTGTATAAGGGCCAGTGGCCTTACATGCAATAAAGAATTGAATAGTTTATCACATATATTGCAAACTAACTTGGCGCGGACAAATATATTTTTGTTAGTCCTCTTGACATTCTATAACCAGGGGTGCGTTCAATGACACAAGAAGCGCTTACAAGCGGCCACGAAACTAGTCACTGTCTCAAGAGTCAGATCAACCATACATGGGACAGGGAACCAGTTTAGCTAAGTGGCTTACTCAGCCCTGTGCTGACTGAACGCACCCTATGTAAAGCGCCACTCACAGATCATTACAGGCGTATTTCCCGTTCAAGGCGTCGATGCACTGGCAGTTGTAGTCGCAGCCGTCTCTCCATCTCTGACCTTGTCCGTACTGGTGACCTTTGTACTCGCACTCATCTGAGGTCAACACGAATATTTCAAGAATTCAAAATGGGAGTTACTACTGTAAATCATGAAATTAATGCGTCACTAATTTAATGCGACCTCTAGATTTTAGACGTAAATGCGACACCAATAAAATGCAAACGGCCATGTCTCCATACATGTTTTCCTCCAAGTTTTACCTTTAACGCACAGCAATTAAATGCGACAATACGGCGGTCGCATTTTTCGCATTAATTTCATGATTTACAGTATCTTAAACTTATAACATATCTCATTGATATAGCAGTTTTACAAGTTTTATAGAACATAGAAATTGCTTGTGAACTGTTAGTTTCAGAATGTAATCTTAACTCTCTCAATGCTGTAGGCAACCAAAGATGCACCAAAAAGTAGTGCATGTGCCTAATCCAGCGAGGCGAGGGTTAACTGAATTTAAAAAATACTTACGGATCGTAATCCCCGGGCTGACCCCAGCCCTGGGGGTAGGTGTGATGATGGAGCCAATGAAATGTCCCGTAATCGCTGTGGGTATGAACATGGGTATGGGGGAGGGGGTGCCGACTACAGATGTGCCTCCGGTGGATGGGCTGACACCGATACCCGGGGTGGGTCCTCCTATGGGGGGTGGGGTACGTGGGTCATATGTACACACAGGAACCAGACAACATGTGTCTTTAGGGTCCGTCACCATCTTGCAGTTGGCGGTCGGGTTGTATGTGGGACACCTACAATGCAGAAAGAAATAGATGTGAGGAATTTGATGATTAACATTGCAGCAAGAATGTTTCACCCATATATAGACAATTTCAATAATGCATGATACATTGCAAAATCGTCAAAATTAAAATTAAATTGTAGTGAATGTTTTGAAGAAATAAATTGATTTTACAAATAAGGAAGTTTTTGAAAAATTCAAACTTATAAACATTAAAATGTAATGTTTCAAATATTGACAGCTATAAAAATTTCATGGTTGTCAATGGAATGAAAGATAAAGAAAACTGTAAAGAATTATCAGAATGCAATAGCTTGGTAGAAATCAATCATTATCACTTTCCAAAAACCAATGTAAGCCAGTGTGCTTTCTTCAAGAAGAGTGCAAAGCTTGCAGCATTGTAACATTCATACAGCAGAAAAAGGTTATGTGTTCTGTTAGGTGTCCAGGACATAATTTCTCACTCATATATATCCACAACAGCGTTCTCGTCTGTGCCCGATCGCCACAAGAGTTCTTGGGTCTTTTAGTAGATATGAGAGCTTCAAGAAACGATACCATGAAAGAGTTGCATACCTTTGACTGCAAATGTACAGTCCCTTGGCGGCATTGTCACATCTGCACTTCAACTGGCAGCCATCTTGCCACACTTGTCCCTGTTGGTACTGTACACTCTTGTACTCGCAGAACGCTGAAACGTTAAAAGAGAGAATGAGTCAGTTGACAATTAACAGCTATTAGATGTTATTTATTTTCTTGTTGCCTGAAAGGGCAAAATGATCAGTTTCAATAGTAAAATGAAAGCATTAATTGGACTATAATTTTGCACAAATTTATAAGGTGCATAATTAATATAAGCTTTTTTTTACGGTAATGTTTTTATTCTTCTGAATGTACAAAAAAACATCAATGTATCGCATCATGTATCATATTGACCTGTGAATCGTGATACGTATCATATTGTATCGTAAAAAAGGGGCATCATTGCAGGCAATAGAAACCAACTTTAAAATGTACCATGGCTCTAGATTAACATGCTGAGTTATACGGGCAAGTAGCAAAGGCATCAAAGGTGCACAATGTTAAAAAGTAGGTTGCCCTGTACATCGGGCATATGTTAGCCCAGAGCCCTGTGTACTCACCAGAATAGTGATACAAATAATAAACGTTATGAATTTCTACTAGCCCTTAGGATACCGTTAGCATTGTGAGAAATGTTCCGGGCTAGCATGCTAGAGTTAATTTTGATCTGTGGTTGCAGGTCTACCTGGTATGGGGGTCACTCCAGTTCCGGGGGTGGGCCCTGTGCCTGCAGTTGGGGTGCCAACGCCGGTGTATTTGTCTGTGATTCCGGAGAAGTCGCATCGTGGCACCTTACAACAGGGGTTGGTGAAGTCTGTGATCAGACGGCACTGCTTGGGTAGGTTTGTATAGCGGGCACATCTGTCAATTGGGAATATTTGTAGAATAATGAGAGGGTTGGAACAGTAACTAGGGCTGGTGGTAGCACAATGGAAGAGCATCAGATTTCAGAGCCAAAAGCCCCGGGTTCAAATCCCACCCTGAGGGTATGGCGTCAATGTTAAGATCATGACAGGATGTGCTGTCTACCCAGGCAATGGAGTTATTGTCCTTGGTCCTTCAGTTCTTGTGCTCACAGATTTACTACAACATTCAGGATGATAGTAAATAAACTAATCCCATGTTTCCAATTTTAATCGCTGTTATTGTATATGCACATCAATTGCCTATGCTAATATATGGTTAATGAATTTTCTGTTTTGAAGCATATATTTCAGACGAAGGTAGAACTTACTTTTCCTTGCATCGGTAACTTCCAGTTTTGGCATCTTCACAGACACAGTTATACATGCAGCCATCTTCCCAGGTGGCGCCTTGGCCATACTGCTTTCCTTTGAACTCGCATAAACCTAAACAGATTATAGTGCTATAAAACCTAAACAAGGTACTGCGCAATAAACCTAAACAGATTATAGTGTAATAAACCTAAACAAGGTATTGATTGATTGAATTAGTGTTTTTTGTCGCAGTGGGAATATTTCACCCATACGTGACAAAAAAGGTATTGTGCAATAAACTTAAACAAGTTATGATGTCATAAACCTAAACAATTAATTCTTCAGAATTGAATAAAAGGCATGTGAGTAGAAATAAAAAACAGATTCTGGTGTGTTTTGCAGTGCCACTATTGTCCTTGGTTTGTCAGTACCAACTGGTGCTCACAGGTTTTCTGCAACAATCAGTGTTATGAATGTTGCAGGTTTCTTCTTGCTTTAAACTGACAAGCTGTGATATAAGTGAAAGAATCTTGAAAGTGGCTTAAACACAAATTTAAAAAGAAAAATACAAAAAAGGAAAAATTCTTGAAAGTGACTTTAAATCTCAATTTAAAATTAAATAAATAAAAAAACATTAACATACCGTTTCCACCTGTTCCTGTTACAGATCCTATGGGAATTGTAGGGAGTTTCGGGACGAGTCCAGTCCCGGGTGTAGGGACACCAGGTAGGGCCGGTCCACATTGAGGCACCTTACAGCATGTGGGGTCTTGTGGGTCAGTTACCATGTGACAGTTACTGGCTAAATTCTTATACTCTGCGCACCTAGAATGCATACACATTTCTTGTAAACATAGCTATTTAAAAAGATTTGACCACAAAGCATATTAATTATTACGTCTTAATAATGGCATGAACTACATGCATATGAAGTGACTAAAACATAAATCCATTAAAAAAAAAGTATAATATTATATAAAATAAAATATATATAATTTTAAAAATAAATAAATAAAATAAAACCTGGCCCTGAGATTATGAAAGCTTTTGTATACAAATTCATGCTTAAATTTTATATTGGGATTTGATAACAAATCTGTGATTTGAGAATGAAATCGTACTCAAGAAATGTTCTTAATCTCAGGAACTGAGTCTCTGTTGATGGTCCCATTTCACAGAACGATTGTAGCAATTATAACTCTCATAGTACTACGATCAATTTGTGAAACAGGATCCAGGACATTATCTGATGACATCTGGGTAGTGCTCCTTTCTAATGTTCCGTCACATGTCCAGTACATGTGCTGTTCTTTAGAATGGAGTGAGCAAGCAGAGTAAATTGACAGTGGCAGCCATGTTGGATTGTGTACTGTGCAGTTTGCACCACCTATTTCGCTGCATTGTACAGGTCCCGGACAGCGAGAACACTGTGCAGTGTTGCTCCTTTGTAACCGTGCACGTCTTGGACAGAAAGTACAGACAGAACAGCTAGAAAGGAGCAGGGCCATATTGTGAAGATTTTAACTTTTGCTTGTGTTGTATGACATTATATAGCCTCTGATGACAGATATTTTAAATGTTCGGCTGGTCAGACATGTATATTTTGAATGTTCACCTGGTCAGACATGTATATTTTGAATGTTCAGCTGGTCAGACATGTATATTTTGAATGTTCACCTGGTCAGACATGTATATTTTGAATGTTCACCTGGTCAGACATGTATATTTTGAATGTTCACCTGGTCAGACATGTA
>JAUTBV010104401.1:0-14532 GCA_032361325.1 Lepetodrilus fucensis | reverse complement strand
TATTTGTTCTTGTACGAGTCGTCACACGAGCATTTGAAGCTGCAGCCATCATACCACTGCTGGCCCTGGTTATAATGCTTCCCCTTGTACACGCAGAATGCTGGCCACAACAACAAAAAGATGGTCGGAAAATAAATCAATAGGCATAATTAGTAATAATAATGTAATAAATACCAGTATTAAATAATGCCCTATTAATAATGCCATGCTAAAAAGTGGTATTAATTACATAATTTACAAAGAATAAACGGTGATTCATCTGCGATCATTTAGTTTACTGGCCGGTGTGCAAATTTCAGCAGTGTCATCACTCACCCTAGATGTGGGGTAGGGCACTCACCTAGATGTGGGGTTGGAAGGGGCGTGGTCACTTCGGGTTTGTGGGTGCTGGGATCCCGGCTTGCGAACCCAGTAATTCTCTGATAGGGTCCGGTCCACTCACAGAACGGAATCTTACAGCAGGCGTTGGCCGGGTCAGGGATCAGCTTACAGAACGGCTTTTGCAGGTCTTCTTCTTTGTAGTGAATACACCTAAACATAGTGTCATGCTTAGTGAATATACCCTAAACATAGTGCCATGCTTAGTGAATATACCCTAAACATAGTGCCATATACTTATAAGGGACAGCCAAATTAAAGAAAAAAAATATGGTTGTAAATGAAATGGTAAATACGATAAATTAACAAAAATAATAATATTTTTTAACATTTTTTTTAACGATAGTGTTCAGATAGTTAGAAAATTATGATTAAAAATAATGGCCTTGTTCGTATTTTTAGGGTCAGATTTTGTTTTTTTCGGAGATTCATTTAGGAGTTCATTTAGAGGGTTCAAATTATTAGAGTAAATTATGATACTGACTTTTCTATGCAGGTGTAGTGGCCATAGGTGGCGTCGTCACAGACACAGTTGTAGTCGCAGCCGTCTTCCCACGTCTCTCCCGGGAGATACTGCTTGGCTTTGTACATGCAGTAACCTGAGGTGTGGGGACAAACAAAACACTAAATATAGTAAGTAACCTGATGGGGCACTTGATGCAACCAAACAGTGTATTTGTAAGTTTGTATCAGGGTATCATATCTTTAAGCTCTCATATTTACTATGAGACCATAGCGCTCTTGTGAGTGCACGATCCCCATGTATTAGAAATGGCTACGGGAGTCTTTATGGTCTCGTAGTAAATATAAAAGCTTTGAGAAATGATACCATGGACAGGCATATTATTAATAACTGTCAATGTGGATGGATTAAATTAAGGATTGAAATTGGTCACATTTATAATAATATATTTTTAAAATGTTTTTTTTTCCCATTTGCTTCCGTTATTTGTCAACACCAGTATCTAAAGAAAAAACAAAAAAAGCTAACTCTGCTAATTAGCCAATCAGATCGTTTCTTGCTAAATCGTTTTTCAACAAGGAACCAGGGGTGCATTCAGGCTGCACTACTTTTCACTACATAGTACTATATGTAGTGCTTTGGAAGCTGTTCAGACAGCATATGTAGTACTATGTAGTACTTTCACTATGGGTTTGAATCCTGTAGTGTTTTGTAGGATAATATAGGAAAACCCAAAGCATGAAGCCTTTGGACTGAACGCATGTGCAAACCGATTTCTTGCTATTTTCCTACTATCCCTTTCAGCCAGCCACTACTTTGTAGAAAAGTAGCATAAGTGTAGTGTAGTGTAGTGAAATGTAGTGCAGCCTGAATGTATCCCAGTCTCATCTAATTATAATACTCGTATTTGATTGAACCTCTCTTGGCTTTCAGAAATGATATCATTAAAAAATCATGGATGTCATTGACAAAGATTCCGTGAATATTTCCGTCACGCTTACACAACTACTCACCTATTCCGCCGAACAATCCTATGCCACCCGTGGGTGGTGGAACGGTGGTTCCGTACTGAACGATGGTGTACCCGCCTATGCCCTTCCACAAGTCTCCGGTGGATGGAGGCTCCACGATTCCGTGTCCGTTGACGGCCTGTCCAAACGACGGAACGGCCTTGTATCCGGACGCGGTTCCGATGCAGTGTGGGATGGTACAGCAGGAGTCGTTGGGGTCAGTTACCATGGTGCATTCCTGGGGAACTCCTGGGTAAGTTGGACATCTGCAGAGACAAGGACGAAGACCCGATGAAAACATGATTTTGGCCTGTACAGATTGTCCGATTTAATTTTTGGAAGACTATATGGAAACAATTTGTGTGTACAGGAAAGAGAAATAAAGAATGAAACTGAGAGAATTATCTCAAGGTTAATAAATTCTGACATTTTCCCGTGAGAGAGTACAGTACAGTACTCTCTCACAGGAAAATGTCAGAATTTATTAACCTTGAGATCATTCTCTCAGTTTCATTCTTTATTTCTCTTTCCTAGTCTATTGTATCCATATTTTAATCACATGCCTTCGAGCTCCCTTTATTTCTATATCTTATCCCCCTAGCACCCTCTCTCCCTCCCCCCTTCTCTCTCAAATATACAACTGACATAATTTTATAGTTTTAATATTAAGGTTACATTTTCCGCACAGATATATGACAATACTCTGTAAGACTGTACAATATTATTATATTTCAGTCGTACATGCATACTAGTCATTATTCCAAAAAGTACCAGTCTAAAAACGAGGTAAAACTTACAATCTAATTTCAAATAGTTTAGTAATTCTATAGTCTTGTACAGTTTATTCAAATTCTAGAAAATTACATTACCTTGGTGTGCATTTATAGAGGCCAGTTTTATCATCAATACACTGGCATGATTTGCTACATGCGTCGTTCCAACGCATGTTGATAGAATAGACACCGCCATTGTACAAGCAGCCATCTATAAAGTAAATGCCAAAATATAATAATACAATGGAATTGACAAAACTGAGTGTCAATATATACATAAACCATCAATGTATTCTTAGTTCAATATAGAAGAGAGAATGGTAAATTAGAAGTTAGAAATTTTTAAAATATACTATGGTAATCATAGCAGTCCTTGTCAAAGCGGTTTGAGGAGTCAATATTATATATAATTATGAATTCTATTTAATTTGTATTTAGGTTTACTACAAATACAATTTTAAAAACATGAAGAACTCATAATTCCCACCCCCGAAAAAAAGAAAATTCAGATTTTTGCCGATTAATTTATGCATTCGTAAGATAGATTTATTAGAGGGTTCAAATTAATAGATGAATTACGGTAATTAGTTACATACACAGCTTAGGAGCTTGGTTTCCTGTTCCGCCCGTCCCAGGGTGCACTGCTCCACCAGAAGGAAGTGTCGGCGCGACATACCCTCCTGACCCACTTCCTGTTCCTGTCCACATCATGCCGCCATTGCCGATGGTGTTGAGGTTGGTGGCAGACGACAGGAATGTCCCTGAGCTGCATTGGACAGCCGGACAGCACTGACCCTGTGACTTGGACACTTTGCAGCCCGCAGGGAGATTGTTGTAAGTCGGGCACCTGGGGAGATAGGTGAATAGGACATGCAATCAAGAAAAAAGTGGCCATTGTGTATCAAGAGTTATCTCCCTTCTGTGGTTGAAAGGTATATACCGTAAATCATGAAATTAATGTGAGCAGAATATTAATGCGAAAAATGCGACCCCCCGTATTGTCGCATTTAATTGCTGCACGTTAAAGGTAAGACTTGGAGGAAAACATGTATGGAGATATGGCATTTCGCATTTTATTGGTGTCGCATTTATGTCAAAAAGCTAGAGGTCGCATTAAATTAGTGATGTATTAATTTCATGATTTACAGTATTCAAGTAGGATGTTGTTGTAAGACGGGCACCTGGGAATGCATGGTCATGATCAGTGTTCAAAATTAAGAAAATAATAATGGGGTCATTCTCCATAGACCCAATTTGCTAATGGAGGTCAAATCTGTAATTTTCAGGGGGGGGTCACACAGAGGCTGCTGCTTTCTAACTGTTCTGTCTGTACTTTCTGTCTGACGCATGCGCAGTTACACAGTGCGATGTTGATCCTTGGTAACTGAGCGTGTGTCGGACAAAACGTACAGACAGAACAGCTAGAAAAGAGCAGCCCTAGAGATATTTTTAACATTGCAGATTTTCAAATGACACCCCCCCGACCCCATTTAATTTCAAACACTGATGATGACAAAAAAAATGTACTCAAGGAAAAATGAATGTGCATGTCAACCGTATGCAAGAATTTAATGCCATTAATAATACTTGGAGACGATTAGTGATTTTCCTTCGGTGAATGTAATCTAGACAGTCATATATTAATAAACACAGTCTCCCAGATTTTACATACGTGCTAAGACATCTGTAATATCCATAGATGGCATTTTCGCAGAGGCATTCTGTGTCACAAGATAGTTTCCAGGACTGGCCCTGTGAGTATGTTCTTCCATTATATACACAACGATCTGGAAAAAGAATACAATCATGGCATGTCGTTAATAAAACATTTCTCTCACACAAGGGGATCCAATAAAACATTTATGTATTTAGTCTATAACATGGTTTGTCAATAAACATGATAAAGCATCTAGCTACATATATAGACGTATTAAAACCATAAACACATAAACATACAGTATGCATAGGTATGTATAAAAAATGAAATAAACATATTTTGAACGTGAAATATTAAATGTCTAATGCGTACACCCATATCGAAAGTAGAAGTTACACACATACCGAAAGTGAAAGTATGCACTCACCGTGAGCTCCGGCGTGGACGTGAACGTTATCTGTAACAAAGATAACACACTATCTTTTAGAAATACATGTAGATTATAATCAAAGGGATATTAAAGAATCGTGTCATTAATTAAACAAAAATCAAAAACGTCCCATATTTTTCTCGGCCATGTTTTCCATTTTCAATTACGAAAGGCTGCGAACAATGCTCAACACTCAGAAGGATAATGACATCGAAGTGGAGGTCGACCCATTCACTAACTTACCACAAAGGTTGCAGTACTTTCTGCAGTTAATCTTGCTCCAGCTTTCGAAGTCTTTACACACTGCTCGCCCGTAAGCGACACAGTTATCTTGGACGTCTTTGCATGGTGGAGCTTCCGTCGCGGTCAGACCTGGTGCAAGGGAGATAATTAGTATTCAGTGATGAAGTGAATGATTTGGGTGATTTTACGGCGCTTCACACAGGTTTCGCGTTTGGACATTCTTTGATAAACAGAACATGTATATTTCTTTTTATTCTGAAAATGTGAAACTATTGAAAACCAGAGGAACCTGCGCAAACTAGAGCTTGTTTCCCAGTGTAATTATGTAGACAAACCAAATGTACATACTTTCAGTGAAGTATGCCTTAATAATTATAAGATATTTATTTTTATTTGATTTGGACCATTCTCTCCAAGCAGCTACAAACTGCAAAGAAACGGAAACGGTTTGGAGTGTTACCGATGTTGGTAGGCCTAGTGCATGTATTCGGGCCAGCTTAGCAGCTAAAAAGGGACAACTTAAGCTTACTAATGTCGCTGCTGCTGATAAAACCGTATAATGTCGAAAATATCGAGCAATTTTGAAAATAAATATTGAACAAAACTCAATATAAACGGAAAAGCTTAGCCTTTGGAGTGTTACCGATGTTTGTAGTCGGACCAGCTAACGAAGAAACAACTCAAGCTTACCAATGCCACTGAAACCGATGGAACCGTACAATGTCGACAATATCGAGCAATTTTGAAAAATAATATTTTTAACAAAACGCCATATAAACGGAAACCTTCCGGAGTGTTACGGATGTTATTAGAGCATGTATTCGGACCAGCTAACGAATGTACAACCAATGCTTACCGATGCCGCTGCCACTGATGGAAGCGTAACCAGAAAAGCTGCCCTGACCACACAAACGCCATAAATGGAAACACGCTGGGATGTTACCAATTTTAGTAGAGCATGTGTATAACGAATGGACAACTCAAAGCTTACCAATGCCGCTGCCGCTGATGGAACCGTAACCAGAGAAGCTGCCCTGATCACAGAAAGTCCATAAACGGAAACGCTTTGGGGGGTTACCGATGTAGAGCATGTGTATAACGAATGGACAACTGAAGCTTACCAATGCCGCTGCCGCTGATGGAACCGTAACCAGAGAAGCTGCCCTGCTGCTGGTTGAACTCGCAGACTGGAGTCTTACAGCAGGCTCCTGGCTTCTGCTGCAGCTGACATGAACTGGGCAGACCGGAGTACTTGCTGCAGCTGTGGACACAGATGTACACCGAACAATGCCCAGCAATGCCGAGCAATGTCGAAAACAGGTAGTAGACACAACGAGGGCATCCTCGAAAACCAACACGACTGTTACGTGGGGGTTACGTGCTCTAAATATATCGACCAATCAATGCTAGGCGGGGATAACTCTGAATCGATATATTTAGAGCACACGTAACCCACGCAACTGTCGCGTGTCAAGTGGGACTCTGTTTGGTTAATATAAATATAATGTATTCATATATTCATCAGGGTATTTGACGGAGGTTAGTGTAGTCATAATGGCATGGGTTTTCTAGGATGCAACGAGGGATCATATACTGAGTTAATCGCATTTCACTCACTTATATTGTATTGAATATCTTCAAAAGTATATAATTAACATAATCAAGGGTTTACAAATCGGTGATGCTCATTATGTGAAAATATAAAATCTGATTTAATTGTCGAAATTCATTTCTATTCTATTTCTGACATTACATTTTCTTTTTAGTAGTTTTCTGAGCATCGTTATATAACACTCACAGATCCTGGCACGTGTATGTGCCCGTGTCCCCGTCAGTGCACACGCACGTGTAGTCACATCCATCCTCCCACTGTTGTCCCTCATAGTACGACTTGGTCTTGTACACGCAGACGTCTGTATGCAACACGAAGGAGAAACTAATTTCACTATTGCACCAGGCCAGTACTTCAGAGAGTTAACTATCATATGACTATATAATAATAAAATAAGAAGACATTAATTTTGTCTGAAACGATTTATACCTCCCCATGTTTTAGGTCTTATCTTCGTGGTGATGGTCATGTGTGTGTGTATGTGTGTGTGTGTGTGTGTGTGTGTGTGTGTGTATGTGTGTATAATAGGGCGTACCCGTAATGCCATCGTTAAGCCTTCGTGGAGGAACATTTGACTCGTCTAATCACACAAATCCCCACTACGAAGACATAACGATGCCGTTACGTATATAGCTAGGAAAGCTTCGGGGACATGACTCTTAACTCTCTCACTGTAAAATAAAATTGCTGTTTAATACGAGATATCGATTATCAACAAATACTCGTTTTCACAGCAAAACAATATCATAATTCTAGTAGGACACCAGTGCAACGTATGTCCTAGAAATGTCCTGTGCATAGGACGCCCAAGTTTCTGCCATCGCCCCATCGATGTACTACATTTGTTCATGCATTTTAACCTCGCATTTATGTCATGATATACAGTAGATGGGCATCCTGAATAGAACAGGAAACTTCTAGGATAATCAATGTATTGGCATCTCTCTATGATCTTGGAAGGATCTGTAAAAGCATATTCGATAATTTCTTTACTACTATATGTCTTGGACACCTTTTTAGTACGATTTCATGCTCAAGCTGAAATTTGATAATGGGATCCGATTTGTGTACACAACTTTTGAGTTGAGCATGAAGTCGCACAAAAAGAAGTTTCGTGATCTCGGGGCCAGGTTTACTGACTTATTCCATTGATGTTCCCCTTTCCGGATCCGCTGAAGGTGTTGATGGTAGGGTTGAAGTTACACACGGGCTGAAGACAACACTGACCAGACTTCTTCACCAGGGTACAACCAGCAGGCAGGTTGTAATACACGGGGCATCTGCGTGACACACACTTATTGTTAGAAGTACTTAACTAGAATCTAGAAAGCGACTTTAAACGCCAATTACATTTTTTTTTTTACAAAATAATTGTAGAATGTGTATACTCTCGAAGGCACGTATTTTAAGTGTAGTCCTAAAATGTATTTATTAATTTTATTATTATTTGTATTTGTTTTATATATATTTTTATAATCTTTTTTATTTACATACTTTGAAACTTCAGTAGGATACGTATATACACTCGAGCACCGTTCTCTTGAAACTTAAGGTCTATATTAATCTTAGTGACAAGTTTGCCAAAAAAACACCCAATCAATTCAATAACCCAACGCAAAATTTATTTTGGAACTTTGGAACTTTGGAAAAAGTATACCGTAGACACTCGAGCAAGGTTCTTTGTGTTAATTCTAGCGACCAGTTTTCAAAAATAAATGTCAGTCAGATGCAAACTAGATAAAATTATATACTCGTGCAAGGCTCTTTGGAAACCGATATCCTGTGTTAATTATAACAACCATTTTGCAAACAACCCAAAGTTTATAACCAGACGCAAATTAATTTTACTTAAAGAAGTCAAGGTTGTATTTTCCTTTTTCGTGAGTAGTTCCCGCGACATATATACTCAAAGAGAATGGAATGATCACAGATTGATGTAAAATGTCAAGACCCAGCATAGGAAGGTTAAATATTGATTAAATTAAATCTAAACTGACTTGTTATAACACTGGTATTTTCCTGTATTTCCATCAGTACACGTGCACTCATAGAAGCATCCGTCAGTCCATTTTTCGCCATGGGCATAAGCCCGACCTTTATAGTAGCACTTCTGGTCTGATTTCGGGAGATAAAGAAAAATATAACATGTAAATGATAGATACATATATAATATAACATGATATATACATTTAAATTGAAGATGAATATTATATGGTATTTTATAGCCTAACTTCTGTACATAATGAAAACTAATTCTGATTCGGTTTTCATTTTACCGATTACATTATTGAAGATTGGTTCCGAATGTTTGTATTATTTATTATTAATTATATTACATATGCATATACATGTATGGGGAATTGGAAAATCACTTAAAGCCTACCGGGTATATAATATTTACTTACAAAATCCAACGGTCGCTGCTCCTATTCCAGAATCTGTAAAATGTAAGTATGTTGAAGAATATCGTCTATCACATACATTTTTATTCGTTTCTGGTAGGCCTATTCTTCCAAAAGTCAACGAACAAAGACCTAACTTGAGTTACTCAGGATATTAACGGTTGAATTACTATATTATCAGTCTACATATCAGTCTACATTTCAAAATCAGCTTCCTATTCAGAAAAAAACCCCATATTATTATTTGCAAATTTTCATTCATGATGCCAGTGATGTTTAATAGACAAATGATGATTGGTTTCTATAGGTACTTCAGGTTCTAGAAGGAACAGCGCGTTGATGTAATAATAAACAAAAATGGATTGTTTCTAGCAAGACTTCCGGTTCTAAAAGCTAGTTTACCATGTTGACTCAATGATAAAAAATTGATGGTTTCTATTGGTACTTCCGGCTCTAGGAGGTTCACCTTGTTGATGCTAATCACAAAGAAATGGATAGTTTCAAGTAAGACTTCCGGTTCTAGAATCTGTTGACGTTAATAATAAAGAAATGGACGGTTTCAAGTAAGACTTCCGGTTCTAGAAACTGTTGACGTTAATAATAAAGAAATGGATGGTTTTAAGTAAGACTTCCGGTTCTATAAACTGTTGACGTTAATCATAAAGAAATGGATGGTTTCAAGTAAGACTTCCGGTTCTAGAAACTGTTGACGTTAATAATAAAGAAATGGATAGTTTCAAGTAAGACTTCCGGTTCTAGAAAGTGTTGACGTTAATAATAGATTCTAAAGTAATTATTTCTAGTTCTACTAAGACTTCCGTTGACGTTGACGTGGATGTTGACGTACCACACAGTCCACAATACAAGCGGCAGTTCTTCTCTGCCCATGGCTTGAAGCCTGTACACATAGATCGTCCATAGCTGGGGCAGTTTGTCAGCGTATCAACGCATGGAGTCGCCGTGGAGGTGTAGATGGCTGAGGAGGCAATGGTTGACCATCAAGTTCCGGTTACGTACAATCGCAGCGTAATTATTGCGTCTACTATCGGTACTATAGTAGGATTCTTTTAAATAGAGCCCCTGTTTTTTTTTAATTTATAAATTATACAGGAGTTTGAGCCTAGTTTATAACACATGCAGTAAATTATCCTAACATTGATATGATGTCATCATACCAAATCCAGTGCATGACAATCTAATTAAAATCAGGCACCGAGATTACGAAACTTTCTTGAGTACGATTTCATGCTCAACTCAATGTTTTTTTGTACAAGTCCCCATATAAAATCTGAGCTTGAGTATGAAATCGTACTCAAAACATTTTGTAATCTTGGAGCCAGATTTCGTTTCATTTCTTAAACATGTTGACATTTGTTTGGAAACGTAGCGATGTCCAAATATTTGAAGGTATTTTATTTTAATGAGATTGATTGCATAAAGATGGATTCATACTTTTAACGCCGTTACACGGCGCAACTCACTGGCACACGATTACCGGTGTAGCAGCACCAAAACACTCTAGATTGAGCTTCCTGGGCGAGTCTGTGGGGCCTCTACACCGGTAAGAGTAACGTTGCGTCCAAAGCTTACAGTGACAGAATCCGCAGTATTTCTTGCAGTTGGTGTCTGACCAGTCGTGGTATTGCGTACAGACGCCCAGTCCAAATCGTGGGCAGTCGGTCAGAACGTCGCTACAGGTGTCTGGAGGCATGGTATAGCTACCAGCGACATACGGCGGGGCTGGAAAATGTAGGGTGGAACTCCAATACAATGATGTCTTTAAAAATGTTCAGAATATATACACAATCGGTTATACCGGTAGTCTCTCTCTCGTTCTCTCGCTCTCTCGCTCTCTCTCTCGCTCTCTCTCCCCCTCTCTCTCTCTCTCTCTCTCCCTCCCTCTTTCTCTTTCTCTCTCGCTCTCTTTCCCTCCCTCTCTCGCTCTCTCCCTCTCTCTTTCTTTCTCTCTCTCTCTCTCTCTCTCTCTCTCTCTCTCTCTCTCTCTCTCTCTCTCTCTCTCTCTCTCTCTCTCTCTCTCTAACATTACAATATTTAATCATAAAAATAATAAAATATTGACATGGTGCATATTTAAATAGTATTTATGGTCCCTGTCAGAAATATTGGATACCTTCGTAATATAATACAGACACACACACATATATCATATTACGAGGTTACGCAATATTTATGTGACAGGCACCTGCGAAGTATTCGTGGGGGAAAAAAGGTGATCACAACGCGAAAAAGATTTCGGTATCCTATTGCGCATGTCCACGTTGTGGCGTCATTGGCCACGTACCCTTGCAAGCGGCCGCCATGAGCTGGTTAACTATTGTGTTCAGTTGGTCGTAGTCGGATACGGTGAAGACGTTCTGACTGTCGGGATCGCTAGCCACGGCATTGAGCTCCAGTCTGTCTGCTCCAGATCCAACTCCGACTGATATGAGAGCGATACCAGTCTGATGTGCGCGCGCGGCTTCCTGTGTGGTTTGAACTGTACTGGACGAACGACCATCTGTGATGACGATTCCTGCAATGCCGAGAAGACCATCAAATCATATCCATGTATAGACGTATATAACTAATAGGACCAAGAAAGATTTGTTTGAAAATTGGTATGTTCGAAAACTGTATCGCCGAATAGCATGGCAGTCCCAAAGAAGGTGTCTTGAAAACATGATTGTAGTTACCACTACTTGAAATACATTAAGAAATATTGATATTTTGTAATGAGATTAAACTTGATATTGAATAATAACCATGGGGGATATTCTCGAAACTTCTTTACGAACTTCTTAGCCTAAGAACAGTTCGTAGCCATTGCAATCGTTAAGAACTGTTCTTAGGCTAAGAAGTTCGTCAGAACGTTTCGAGAATGGGCCCCCAGATATATTTATTATAAAGACTAATATGCGCCAACATGCGCGGAATCTTATAAAACAATACTAAATTCACCAAAACTATACATCATGTACCTTGAAGTTCACTTGGATGATAAGGTCAATAGGTGACAGGTAATCTGCTAATACGCAGCGGAGAATCAGTTGAATACATTACCTATATGAGGAATACCATCCCTTCCGCTCTTCTCGAACATGGTCTCCCTCATAAATTTGATGGCATCGGCGGTGTTGGTTCCGCCACCCAGATAGTTGATGTTGCCAATGGCGTGGAGAAGGTCGGCTCTGTTGTTGTACTTGGTGAGAGGGATGTCCAGGGAAGGGTAGCTGCTAAACTGAGCCACGCCCACGTGAGTGGCGCTGTCGGCGATGTGCACGGTCTTCACGAAGTCCTTGAGGAATCCCTCCAGCTTCTGGAAGTTGGCCTGGCCGACACTGGAGGATGAATCCAGCATGAAGACCACGTCAGCTTTCTGGAGGCAACCTGGAGGCAACGTGGACAACATGAAGATCACGTGGACAACATGGAGAGTATTGGAGACAATGTGGACAACATGGAAACAGTGTGGACAATATGTATTCGTTTTCTATACAATGATAGTAGCGCCGTACAGACGGAAAACCTGCTTTTCCGAGAAGGTCACAAAGAACAAATCCAAATCGACATACGCGAACACACCTCCCACAGATAAAGTAGCCTATAGTCAACGGTGTACATTCTATATCAGAGCATACACACATAGTATGTCGTGTAAGACCCCCTTTACACAGGACGGCGACCGTCGTGCCTCCCTTGTGCCACCATAAAACTGACCAGGACGCCGTTGGACGCTCAAAGGACGCCCGTTCAAAGGTGGCACACAGGATGTTCAGCCATCGCCATGGACGCCATAGTCGTAGCGAAATTTTGAACATGCTAAAAAAAGTCGCACAACGGTCGCCGAAGGGTTGGTTGCTCAAAGGTGGCACGGAGGAGGTACATGGAACGCACAATGGTTGCCGTTGGTCGCAGATGATGGCACAGAGGAGGCACAATGATCGCGTTGGTTGCCGTAGGATGCACAGTGGAAGCACAGGGGAGGCAGGCAAGTGGCTCGGTGGACGCACAGATCGCTCGTAGTTTTGGTTGTTCAAGGGAGGCACAGGGGTCGTTGGAGCAGTTACACAGAAACAGGATGTTCGTGGTTTAGGCGACCACTGAGCGTCCTGGACAGTTTTATGGTGGCACAAGAAAGGCACGACGGTCGCCGGCCTGTGTAAAGCGGGTATTACACAAGCTAATTGTATCACACACAGAGACAATATGAAGATGAATTAACCTTCGGGAATGTTGCACACATAATATTTGAATGTAATATAGAAGAAGAAGAAGAAGAACAACAACAACAACAAATAACGTTAGCTCTGTACGTAGAGCTCTTATTCCGATAAATAAAAACAATAGAAATGGATATTGTAATAAGACTTTTACTTACTTGAAGGTTTTGGGAGAAAGTTTGAATTCATTGGAAGTTCTGAAAAGAGAATACAGGTCAATCAAAGTTCTGTGAATAACCGTAATCTTCACAACCGGCCAACCATTAGTTACTACTGGAATAGACTAGAACCTGACTAGTTAACTGGTCATGTAGCCTCTGTATTTATGAAAGGTCCATCATACATATATGTATGACGCACCAATAACAATGGTCAAGACCTCAAGGATATTTTTTTCACCGTATCTGATAGTCCTTGTCAAAGACGTTTCGTGGCAACGTTTTCGATTTTCATGATTTTTTGTTGTTGTTGAAAAATGGACACATTATACATTATTATATTCAATAAAGTATTTCAGTACATCTACTGTACAGATTCTTTAAACTAGTTCAGAACGTAGACGTCTATGTACGCCATTGAATTATGCTCAATAGATATAGGGCCTGGAAAAAGCAAATTATGATGACGAAATACTTTAATTGTCTAATATAACTCTAGAACTATTATCATATTAAGTCTAATTGCATTCTCACCGTCACAAGCCTTGAGAGCGAGGTAGTCAGCCAAGGCACCAAGAGACTGGAAACTGTCCGCAGTCAACATGTAGCGGGAATCCGGGTCGCTCGACACCTGAGACAGCTCGCTCTTGTCCACGGCGTTACCGATGCCCACGGTGTAGATGATGTTCCCGTTGTCCTTGGCGCTCTTGCTCTCCAACAACGTCAAGTCCTTGGCGTTAGAGGACCCGCTCGTCACGAGGACAAGGGTGTGAGGAGCTTTGGACCGTCCTCCATTGAGCGGCTTGAAAGAGTTCTCAAACGCGAGTTTGATGGCTTCGGCCGTGTTGGCTTTGCCGCCCACGAACTTCGCCTTCCCCAGGGCGCTGAGAATGTCAGCCGCAGTGGAATAGGCGTTTGGATAGAACTCGTTGTGGGCTGCGTCCCCGTACGTGACTAATCCAACCTGCATTCCACTGGGTCCAATGTTCCATCCAGATATTGTGGATTTCAAGAAATCTATTTCCTTTTGAAAATTGTCTTTTCCGATGTTATCGGAAGCATCAACCATGAATACGACATCGTTTTTACCAGCACAGTCTGAAATATGAAATATATATATATATATATATATATATATATATATATATCTGTGTGTGTGTGTGTGTGTGTGTGTGTGTGTGTGTGT
>JAUTBV010104390.1:0-15270 GCA_032361325.1 Lepetodrilus fucensis | reverse complement strand
AAGAATAAAACTCGGCACGCTGAGTTGCAAAGTCCACACAGTCAAGCAAAATATGCTTGACCGTGAGGTCCTCGTCAATCCCGGAAGTGCTATCGATACCTACTATACGTTTTGTGTTTGTCTTTATAAGCACAAGACATCGACATTTTAAAGTCAATATTATACAATGTTAAAAGCACAAGTCATTCTAGGTAGGTGGAATACTGTAACACTATAACATAATATGCAGTCACAGGTCACAGGTCAAATGGGACGCCTTGTGATAAATGAATATGGGGTGTTCCACTGCGCATTCGGATCAGCCAAGCTACATCCACAGATAGGCCTATGCATATAGGTACGAGCGTATATATTATGTAAGATACGGAATGCCCTATGTCACCTTCCGTGCCCTATGTCACCCCCCCCCCCCCGTGCCGTATGTCACCCCCCGTGCCCTATTATCCTATGTACCGAGAACAAATGCTCCGAAGGTCGTTTCGCCGTAGCGGTCTCATTTATAGTGGCCGCACACTAGCGATTTCCGTCACCGATTTACGTTGGGTTTCGATCGCTAGTGTGCGGTGCTCCAAATATCAAAACATGCTAGATATTGTGCGATCGGCCGACAATATCGGTGACGCACCGGCGACGGAAATCGCTAGTGGGGCCAGCATAACGAAATTTCGTTAGCGTCATCGTTGCTGAGTGATTATGATGGTGTACTGCACTTGGCGCTTATAACGATCTTTTCATCAATTTTGTTATCGTTAATATTATATTGTTATCGTCCTCGGAGTGACCGTGCTCGGTGTGACCGAACCGTTATTTTCATAGCATTGTGTGCACGCGCACGTAAAATAACGAAAAGGTTACCTTATTATCATTATGGTCTTGAACACTTACACTAAAACATACCAATAATTGTATTAAAAGTACGAACAGTTAATTATAAGAATGTTCTAACTTACTTTGGGAGTTCCGAAACGGGAATTCTTGCATCGTTTGAATCTGGCTCTGGAGCCCTACAAAAATAAAATAAATAATAAGTTTCCACACTTCTCTTGTATACAGATGATACCATCAAGAGTCGGTCGTGCTGTTAGTCTGGGCGTAAATCCCGACATACGTCTTAGCTCTTGACATACGCCCAGGCGTTGACTACGCTTGGGACACTTTCATAAAACTCAGCTCAGCATAAGACGAGAGGAATCGGGCTCAGACTTGCGATTTATTCCCCAGGACTCGGCCCCAATTCCCGGCAATCTGATTGCCTCACGTGGTTATGGTTAGGGTTAGAAGTCTAGGACACTTTTATTCATATTTTGGGTCACGTGAGCCAATAAGATTGCCTGGGAATTGGGTCCATGTATGTCCGGTGAATAGAGCGCAAGTTCCGGTCGCCCAAGACGGATGCAATGCCTTTACGATAGCAGGCAATGATGGCAATTAGTAGTAGACTAGGATCGAACTTGACTCAGTTAATTGTATAGTCAACACGTATCAATACATTCACAATACACCCACCCCTTGTTTCGGAGGGCTTCGCATATAGGGCTGTCTCTATTGACCGTCACATCATTACACTTCGTGCATCTCACCTTGAATAATGATCCTACACAAAGACACATGACACAAACACATACAAACTTTAAACAAATACTTATCAATCAATACTGTATGGTGTTTATCTACATGAACATTACATATGCCACCACGTGCAGCTTCTAGATAGCTGAGTCAATGAAAACTGTTATGGAAATATGATTTTAACAATATATTCTCATGAAAGTACAAACAAGACATGAAGGCATATTACCGCCGCTTCAATAAAAAATCAAACAAAGCTTACATTTCGGAGTTTGGACGGAGCGTTCATATTTTAAACATACTGACCGTGAAGCTCTAACATGTTTTCCGTCCCAGCGTCTCGGTGGAGTTCGTCAATGTTCTGTGTGATGACTATTACACGTCTCCCCTGTGCTGCAAGCCGTTTCTCACACTCTGCTATTGCTATATGTGCCTATACAATGACAATACACCCAATAGAGAGGGTTCGCAAACGTACCGTTAGGGTTATCATTACCTGGGAAACCTTCAAATACTTTAATTAGTTAACAGTAATTGCCTTACGTGTAGCAGGCTAGATCAGTCCCCAGAAACGGGAAACTACGTCGAGCTAGTCTCTGACACTACGCACACAGTGATGGCCTAACCGCAATCGTAATGGTAACCTTAGTATTGTGAAACCTCTCTAACAGCAGAAAACATACACAATGATATATACATTATTCAGAATGATGTATACTGTAAATCATGAAATTAATGCGTCACTAATTTAATGCGACCTCTAGATTTTAGACGTAAATGCGACACCAATGAAATGCGAACGGCCATGTCTCCATACGTGTTTTCCTCCAAGTCTTACCTTTAACGCGCAGCAATTAAATGCGACAATACGGCGGTCGCATTTTTCAGTATTCTGCTCCCATTAATTTCATGATTTACAGTAGTATGTAAAACATAATAGCTGTTAGCAAATTAAATAGAGGATCTCATACGAGTTTTCCATCCTCGAAACTGAGCCTCGAAAGTGTTAAACGAGTTTTGGGAAAATATATGAGCGGTGTTTCACAAACGTACCGTTACGGTAACTATTACCTTTAGGCTAATGGCTTGTGTATATTTACGCCGGACATAAAGCACGGAGTACATGCACATATTTACATGTAGGTCTACTTCGTCCGGCGTAAATGTACACCCCTTTCGTGAAACGCAGCCCAGGTATCAGTAATGGCAATGAGATTCATGAAACTAAATGCGAGGCTGCCAAGCATAATGCACTTTTTGCCAATTCAATGAGTTTAATAACTGTACATGACACTGACATTTCTTCTGATAAGCAACTTACTGAGTTTGGACGTTTGCTAAGCATCACTTCTCGTCTGTGGTGGTAAAACTCCCAGACAAGTGACGGGTTCTGGCTGAAAGCTTCCGGGGTAGCCAACTCCTGTAAGCATTCCACATAACCAGATAACATGCTATTATTTTAAAATTATTAGTAATTATTATTAAGATATATAGACGATCGTTATTATCTAACGACGAAGGAAAATTCGTTTACATCATAGATCTATATTATATATACTATAGGTACATCATAGATCTATATTATATATACTATAGGTACACATGCATGCTGGCACATAAACAAAGACACTCACAAAATGACAAGATAATAGTAGCGCATGAATAGGGATAAACGCATATGACACAGTATACGTTATTTTAGCGAATTATTAATCAATCGGATACCATTTGGAATGATGTGTTTTCATAGCCCGGTTTGTCCTGAAATAATTTACTCCAAGACGGCGGTCGAAAGGTAAGAAAGGTAAAAGATCGTGTCATCACTTAGTTCTTTTATGAAATAAGTTTTGTAAACTGGGCATTTGCTTTCCAATAATTTGGCTGCATATTTTGATGATGGGCGTTTGTTTATATTTTGAACTGAGAGAGACCCAATCCAGGTATGGAATGAAATAGTGTCATACTTTTATGATTTACGTTAAATGATCTCAGTTTCCTTAACAAGCTTAGAGACGCTTTCAGGGGTATTCACTTATATCACGATTTGTCAGTTTTAGGACAGGAGGAAACCCGCAACATCCGTAGCGCTGACTGCTGCAGTAAACCTGCGAGAACTAGCTGGTACTGACAGACCAAGAATGATATCTGCATTGCCACTCTACAGACAGCGCAATGCGGCAGCAATATCGCGTCAGAAAGGTAAACTTTCACGAACATTGAGAGAGAGAGAGAAGAAATAATATTCAATATGGTATGCACACATGGTAGTAAATGTGTACATCCTTTTGTCATTCGAGTGGCGATATTTATATGATCAAAACTTATATAGTATGAATGATTGTAAATTAACTCTTGTAACCACCCACGACGACTCAGATGTTAACACGTCATACCTAAAGACGACAAAGATGGTAATTTATGTCACCCTGCTTGGCGCTCAGCATATAAAGGGACGTTTACATCAACGGATGGTCCCTCAGAGTCACCTATACTGTGTCTGAGTGGGATATTATTGTTAACTGCGACATTAATAATCCAGAGTGAGCAAGCACTCAAAAAACGACTGGTGCAAATCCAGCCTAGCACGAGCAGACAATAACATACACCGCTCTCCAACTCCATGCTGTGAGACAAATGCGTCTCAAGGAGGGACCAGTCTGTCGAAATCAGCTAAGCTGGAAGGCGACTGTAAACGCATTTAAATACACACACACACGCACGCACACACACACACACACACACACACACACACACACACACACACAAGACTCAGATGTTAACATGGCCGAGCTTTTGTTTATTTGTTTGTTTTCAAATTTAATAACTTATTTTTATTTATGTTTTATTCAGAAGGGGTGTGCGGGTTTTCCTACTATTATGAAGATAATGCCTGTTATTAAATCACGGACATACTGTATATGCGGACGCCGATGCTATTCAGGTCACGTTCAATGCTTTTTTCACAAGTTATCTGCTGAGTCAATGTAGAAGAATATGTTTTCCACTTCTCTTTGTGATAAAATCACAGTACCGTATTGGTCGCCGTTGTTCTACATGACAGTGCACGTTCTTGGCGATATAATAAGGATGTGTTGGAATATGCTTCAGAAACACACGCACACCTACCATTGATGTTTTGACAATGCTGTAACACTTTCTCTGTAAGATTAATAACATGTTACATATGGCACCAACGGTTACCCCCAACGGGGCGAGGGTCATTCAGGATATACTATATTGACATTTGGCATTTGTACAGATGTGTCTGTGCTTATTCCAGCAGGGAGAAGGTTAAGAGTGACTGTCATGACGTCACGATTCCGACCTGTGCCCTGTACGTTCGCCAGAGTCCGCCAGCCCCCCGAAATGTGGGCACGCCGCTCTCGGCACTGATCCCCGCCCCTGTCAGGACGACGATGCGCTTGGCCTTGCTGAAATGTTGACGGAAAGCCGCCATGTCAGAACTCGGGCGGGTGTACTGAAACAGAATGTAATTGCCATCTGAGTGTTGAGTGGTGAAATTATCTGGCAAAAACAGACAGTTTTTTCCCCGTTTGCCACGGAGTTGGAAATACGTCAGTTATATGGCTGCAGAATGGCCGCTAGGGGCGCTGCACTGTTACATTTAACCATGCCAATAGCAGGGTATCGTTTCTGGAAGCTCTCTTATCCGCTAAGGGACCATAGCATTCTCTTAGCAATGTATTAGCTATCAGCAAAGAGAGTGCTATGGTCCCTTAGCTGCTAAGAGAGCTTCGAGAAACGATACCCAGATCAACATTGGTGGTATTAAGTGACAGGCTTTGTCTTGTGGCTGGGATTATTATATATCATCCACTAACCATGGCTGGATGCGCTGCCTCTCGCACTGCTGTCAGATCTCTTTCCCCTCTCCAGTTCCTCATTCGGAGTACTACTTCGCGGAAAACTCTTCTGGACACCATTCTGTAAGCAAAAGACGATGAATTTGCCTTGACGAGTATTCATCCCATACAAATAATAGTCTTTTGAGGACATCAGGCCCAGAGATCATGAAATCTTTTGAAATTTTAACAAGATATCACAAGGATTAGCATTAACTCTTTAACAAGATATTACGAGGATTAGCATTATGATGTCTGTCACTGTGTTGCCACTATGAGCGCCAGTACCTTCCTCTGGGAGTCTCGCTGCAGGACCTCGAGGTGCCGCCTCTCCAGCAGCTTGACCTCCTCCTTGAGCTCCTGGTTCTCCATGTCCACCACCTCCAGACGCTGACGTAGCCGGTTACTCGCTGACGTCCACCGCCCCTCCTTCTTCTTTACCTCCTCCTGCAGCTCCGACAACTGTGAACACCGCGACATCGCATTAGCTGGTACATAAACAGTACATAAACAGTACATAAACAGTACATAAACAGTGCATAAACTACAACTACATCTACTACTATCTATGTACAAATATCAGATATTCAGGACTTGTAAACCACAGATATTTTGGGTAACTCTTTTCGTGAAATGCTTTTTAGCCAGACATTATGTACTTGTGCATTTAGTCTCTTGTAAAAGAAATGTTGGCGAGATAAAATCCATTGGATCTGGTAATCCCCTCTTGCCTCTCCGGTACCACTTCCATCACATGCACACGTATCTTCCTTACTCTCACAACTCCTCAATAAATGAACTAATCAAATATAGGAACTGACATATGTTTCTAGTAAGATAGCAACTAACCAGTCCTATTCACAAACCTTTCACAGTTGAACCTTTGTCGGTCCATGACACATTCAAACATACTAGCTCGCACATTGACATACACTGCTATATGTACCTGGTGTTTGAGGGCGTCGATCTCCTCGCGGTCACGTTTATCTGGCATGGATCGTACAGTCTTCTGGTACTGCTCAAACAGCTTCCTCTCATGTCTGCAGGGAGAACAGTTACACCATTGTCACTCAAGTCTATTCTAAACTTATTCAGTTAGCATAATAATAATGGCTTCAAATAATATAACTTCAGAAAGTAATTTTTAGAACTTGGGGTATAAAAGTTACCCAGTGATCACTTGTCTATTCTAAACTTCTTCAGTTAGCATGATAATAATGGGTTCAAATCATGAAACTTTAGAATGTAATTATTAGAATTTGTGGTAGATAAAATACCATGACTCACTTGAGTTTCTTCATCTCTTGAGAACGGAACTCTTCCAATCTCTTCATCTCTTCATCCTTTTCCTGCTCAAAGTTTGTGATTTCCTGCTTTAGTTTGCTGAGAGACTGGTACAGAACAATGTCCGAGTTAGTTGAGAGATACAACAGAGTATCATGTCGTGATATTGGAAACCAACCTACATACATGGCTATACAATGACGTAGTAGTAGTAATAGTAGTAGTAGTAGTAGTGACAACATTGATAGATTTAATTCAAAGTGGAAACCATAACAGGAGAGAGATCAATAGTTTAGTCATTCATTCATATACACCAGAATGGGAAGACTACACAACCAAGACATCCTAAAATAATAGGAAAAACAAGCTCACCTCCTCTCTTTCCCTCCTCAGCTTCTCCAGATTGGCATTTTCATTTCTGAACTTTTCGATCTCTTTCTCCAGTTCGGCCAACTTGTCGCGCAGTAGTTTAGACTGGATTCCGTCTCCCACCACTGTCTGCATCACTGTCTGTAGCTTGTGCTCGTCCTGCAAATACATGCACACCTCTGTCTGGTCATACTATTATATAACTACTGTGATTGATTTAATGATTTAGTACGGACATTGCTAGATAATAATAATAATAGGCCACTTATAATGTGCCAATTCCACCCCCTAAGGCATGCTCTAAGCGCCACATTGTATCACCTGTTCTATCTTCTGAGCGTGCTTGGCCTGCTGGGCATTCTTCAGCTGTGGAAACAATCGGGCAACAAGACGGGAGGTTGGAGGGGTACCGGCGTGCTTGTCTTCAGCCATTGCAGACTGAGAGTCTAGAAATGTGGAAGAAATGTACATCAGCAATGACAGAATAAAAGCAAAGTACCAGCAGATTTAGAAAGATGATGAACAACAAACAGTTTTGATAAACAACGACCATTTACATGACGTACCCATCTTGGCAATTTGAGTCTGTGGCGCCGTTACCGTCCACTCATCTTCGTCGTCGAAGGCAAGGGGGGTAACTCTGTTCTCAGTATCACCAGACAACTTCTCCTTTAACTTGGTGACACTATTGTCACTGTCCTCACCACCACCGACGTCTTCCTCACTGTCAGCACCGCCACCTGATTTACTACCACCGAACATCTCGTTCACAAAAGCCCGCGTCTCAGAATTACCCGAGTCAGCAACTTGTGTGGATGTCCTTAGCTTGCCTGTGAGTTCGTCAGCATTTGCTGCCAGTCTCTTCAAGATTGACTGAGTATCACTGGAATCATAACTAGAGTCTTTGCTTGCTATTTTCCGTGTTAATGACTTAGTTGGTGACAGAGACGATGACGACCGCACCTCGCTGTCGGATGACCTGAAAGCATCACGGTTATTCCTTCCCTTGTTCACGAACACAAACCCTGCTTTCTGACTTTCCTCGAACAGTGCTTCGTATTCGTGATCCACGTCTCCGTTGACCAGATCTCCACTTCTTCTTGTTTTAGGCGTAAGAACCACATCTTCGTCAGACGATGAATCAGACGAGGATGAGTCTGTCAACGTATCCGAGGACGTCTCGAGATCAACGGCATCGATCAGCGACGTGTCTCGACCCGGCTCCTGCCGACAGGTTTGAATCCCGGTCTCTCGCACCATCCTGTTCACCTCCCTCTCCATGGATCTCTGGTCCTTCTCAGACTTCTTCGCCTCGATCACGGCTTTGACGTTCTCCTGAAAAACAGATTTCATTGACAGAATTAGTGCTTTACGTCGCAGCGGGAATATCTCACCCATAAGAAACAGATAATATTATACAAGGCAAAGTATGGTAATGACATAATCCCCTATTTTAAGGGGATATGTAGAGCAACAAACAGTTTTGTTATGAATCACTAGTAGCTGTGATAGTCGAATAGCTAGGATTTTTCATTGATGTATAGATTTTGTCAATTAAATATTGCACAAATTATTAAATATAATATATGAAAATAAATCAGCAACATGTTACTGGGAGTCCTGCATCACATCAAATCAACAAATCAACAACAAACTTTTCTAAGTACGATTTCATGCTCAACTCAAATGTTTTGTTCACAAATCCCCATATGAAATTTGAGCTTGACCATGAAATTGTACTCAGAAAGGTTTGGTAATTTCGGGGCCTGATTGAACTGACAGACTGTGATCACTGACCGTGTCCTGGTCTCGGCCATGCTTCATTAGCCGCGACACCACAGAGGAGTTGCTACAGAACGACACGTTGTCCGCGAAGTCTTCCAGCAGCTCAAACACCTCCAGCTCATTCTCCTCCACCTGCAAGTATACCTCACACTATACAAGTATACTCACACCCTGTGCAAGTATACCTCACACTATACAAGTATACTCACACCCTGTGCAGGTATACCTCACACTATACAAGTATACTCACACCCTGTGCAAGTATACCTCATACTATACAAGTATACTCACACCCTGTGCAAGTATACCTCAGACTTAGTACATGCACTACACACGTTCACAGTCACTGTTCTCTAACATTATCTCTGATCAGTCGATTCCATAACGTTCTATGCATGCCTATCTTTGATGTGGGGATCCATAATGTGTGCTTTTTTTTTTCAATTGGGGTTTAGGGTCGCTTTCTAGAATCTTTCACTAATATCACGACTTGTCAGTTTAGGGCAGGAGGAAACCAGCAACATCTGTAGCGCTGAACGCTGAGACCAAGGATGATAACTGCATTGCCACTCTACAGACAGTGCATCCTATCAATATTGCATGAACATTGATGCCGGGCCCAGGGGCAGGATTTGAACCTGGAACATTTAACTCCGAAGTCCAACGCTCTACCACTACGCTGACTACTCAATGCAAACAAATAACAATACATACATACTACAGTGTAATTACTGTACATAGCTCAAGTGCAGCATACACGACAGCTGTTCAATATCTACTCTTCTATTCTTGTACGTTTGATTGAAGCCTCAAAGTGGACTTTACCTTCTTATGTTCTTCAATCTTCTTGATTTTCGCTACAAACGATGCGTCGTCATCGTACGGCACTGAGTCTGTGTGTCGACTGGTTCTGTGGGAGGGTGACTCTGGCTGTGCTGAAGTGCTGTGTTTGCTCGGTTGACTGGAGGAAGATTTGGATTTGCCGCGACTCTTCCCGCGGGGGGACAGCTGTTTCTGAGAGTGTTTGGTACTGGGTGGCTGTTGATCCCCACCTGGCTTGTGGAGTACGGTTGACGATGCTTGCTTGGATTTCTTGACTGGTTTTGTCTGCTTTGTCTGAAATAACACAAGTGTGAGGAAATATATTTAAACACATGGTGGCTCAATGTTACGCATAGAAGGAAATAGTAATCCCTGAACCAGAGATATTGTTATTATTGTGAAATAACAAGATATACATGTCTACCTTGATGACTGGTTTAGGTTCAGATATGACTTTCTTGTCACTGTGGTTTTTGTTGGCTGTCGGTCGTTTTGGTGGTGTTCTCCTCCTTCCGCCAGCAAATCTGGACAAACCATGGCCCTTTCTTAAAAATGGTTTCTTTTTCTTGCTTGGAGTGTCCAACTCTTCAGCTTCCAGCTGGAAAACATTACACGGAAAATTATTTTGACAATAATATGCATTTTTATCATGACATGCTCAGTTGATATTAGGGCTGCTCGATTACTCTTTGCCGCCATACGCCGCTTTGTGCGCGCATATAGGCTGGCCTGTCACGTCAACCCCTTTGACCCGGTTGACCCGAAAATGCGCTCGATTTGCCCAATTTCCACCTTCTGAGCGCACCAGCTTTGCCGCTTACGAGATACAGGCAAGCAACCGGCTGTGATATAGCTTATATTTCAAACATTGGGCAAATCGAGCGCATTTTTCAGGTCAACGGGGTCAAAGGGCTTGCCGGGTCAGGCCAGCCGGTAGCAAAAAAAAGTGCAGGTAGGGGTATCACACTACCCAACAGAGTTATCTACCCTTTGTGTCACATGGAATCAACATTGCAGACTCGTTCACGGTTAGTTTATGACATCATATCAGCACTAACTTAAAGTGTATGAGAAGTGTATGTACCCTTTCCTTTTCCTGTTGGAATTGTTCTTCTAGCAGCTGCTCAAATGTCTTCTTTCCTGAAAACACGAAAAATACGATTTAACCTACTTGACACCAGTATGCTACAGTGTGCTACGTAACAGTACTTAGCAATCTTTCACACATACGTGACAAAGTCCTATAGGACTAAGAACAGAGCATGACACGACTCACAGAGTGATACACAGGTGACATTGCATAGTGGCAATAGTATATATGCTTACCAGCGACACCTTTGATTGGTCGGTCGTCAATTCCAAGCAATCTGGAATCCTGTAAATCAAAATTTATTTAAAGAATTGATCAGAAAAATCAAAGCATTTGGAGTTAATATTTATTTATGTCTAAATCAAGTCCAAAGTAAAATAAGGAAAAAATAAATCAACATAGATATTTTATATATTATATAATATTTTGGGGGTCACCTCTAGATAAAATAAAACATAATTTAAAAAATAGAAGTTACGTCATTTGCATGTGAAAAATTCATTATCAGAAGATGGAGACTGTTAGTACTGACCTTGACCTCTTCTACAGTGACATCCTGAACGTCACTCTGCTCCAGAAGACTGTCCTCCTCAATTGTGTACTCCTCAGCCAGCCCATTGGCCAGGTCACCATGACCTTCTAATGGCACGCGTCGTGGTGACATTTTCTTGTCATGCTGTCGTTCACTAGAATGTCTGTGCAGATGCTCCCTGCCGTGCCTCTGTGCCTCGTGATCACCACCGTGCCTTAAATCCTGATGAGACCTGTAGTCTAGTCTGTTCTGGTTCGTGTTATCTCCCCTTGGGAACTCTCTGCTCTCCATGTCATAAAACTGAGAATGCTGTTGAGTGGAGTTGTTCTCATTGACGTCGTTCCAAGCGGACTGGTTATAGTCACGTGGAGGAGAAGATCGACTAGAGACCTCGCGTTGTGGAGACCGCCTAGAGACCTCGCGTTGTGGAGACCTCCTAGATACTCCAGCTTTCATAGATCGCGGCTGGTTTGGAATAACAATCTGCTCCGTTGTGACTAAACCCAACATTTGTTTGAGCGTGTCCGTATTCGTAGCTTGCAGTAAAGTTTGTAACAACATGGCTGTCTCCTTCGACTTTTCTTCTGGAGGCATCGCCACGTGGTTTCCGTTCTGCCTCGGCGGTGGCTGTCTCGGCGGAATGTACGACCCATCACTCATAATGGAAACAGTATCGGAAGCCATGTCACCGAGAAACGGCTGAGACTTAATAAAGTTCTTCTTAACCTGGTGGCTGTAGGAGCCGACGCTCATCTCGGACGCGCTGTCTGGTATTGGGCACATGCCGTCCTCAGCGTCTACATCAGCCTGGTAGTCCGACTGAGACTCGGGGTTGCTGAACAGTTCGGGGTTTGTGCTGGTGTCATCAAGGAATGGCGTTGGAGAGCCATACATGACAGGTATGGGCAGCGACGTCTCCGCCTGGAACACAACACAGAGATAGTCCAACAGTACATCAGGGTGGTAGATGTCTTGCCCCTATTTGTTGTGCACTAAGTCATTTAACCCCCACATGTACCTTTCCTACCATATCTAAATTTTCAGATGTACATTTTCACTCCAAAATTATGTTTTTTATGTACGGGCATTCCGCCCAAAATTATTCTTGACTGAAACTATTGACTTTTAACCAGAATACTATCTTTACTACAGTCAATTGGAGAATATGTAGACTTCTGGGTTTAAACATTGTTTTAGAGAGGTTACAAGATAAAATATTTAACGAGAACCTATAAAAAATAGGTCTTCATAGGAATCATAGATATGGTGGTAAATGTAAAACGAGTTTTACCGTAGACATTGGCTGATCCAGTGTCAATGCTAGTGGGTCCTCACTCCCAGCCTTCGACATTCTCACCGGGTCATGACTGGCTGGGTTCGGGGGTCGGCGTCTGGGTGGGGTCTTTGTAGGGGTCAGGCCGGCTTGCTGACGAATAACTAAAACAAACAGGACTTGATGTCACAAATAGTTATTCAACAACCAGAGATTAACCAATGTAAAAAGTGAAGATATCAATAAATATGATACAACTTATGAGCTGGTTAGGGACAATGTCTTACTATTTTTATTCAAAATTATTCTAACTTAGATAGATACATAAAATGTATGCGTAAAAGAGAACAATCTTGTCCCACAGATTATGGTTTGCATTGGTCTTACAAATAGTGACAAATTCCTATATACCGTCCAGAGTCTTGGATCAATAATCTTCCAAGTATTTCACTATGTTCAGAAAATTATTAGTGAACAAATAATCTATTAACAATTTTGTGATGCTAGTTAATGGAGAAACAGCAGTTAATGGAGAAGACTAAATCACAAATTAACATATTTTTTTGCGAAAAGGTCATGACCTCCATGCTGACCTTTGACACCTCCCCACTGCATCTCGCGTTCCTTGGTGAGGAACGTCTGCACCTTCATCTGTTCCTGTCTGAGCACCTCCAGCTGCGTCTTCTGCTGGTGCATCAGCTGTTCCTGCTGCTGTAGCTGCCACTGCCGCAGCTCTCGGAAGCGGTGCAGGAGCCGCGCCTGTTCCATGGCCTGCTGCTGCTCCAGGAGATCTGGAAACCCACGATCACAATTACTGGTAGTGGAACCTGGCCAGAGAAGCCACACATTCAGCGACATCTACCTGCCCTTTTGGAAGTCAATTAATCTATGTATACATACATTCCTGTTCATAATTATAGGTTTTATTATTATTATTATTATTATTTTTGGGGGGGATTTGGGTTTAGAGTTGCTTTCACTACTAATATCATGACTTGTCAGTTTAGGGCAGGAGGAAACCCGCAACATCTGCGGCGCTGAATGTTGCAGTAAACCTTATTTATATACATTTACAATTCAAAATATATCCTTATGATCATGACTAAATAAAACAACACTTCTATAATATTTTGCCAATTTCAAATTAGCTTGGTCATGTTGCATTGTTGACAATAGATCTACTGACTTCAAGTGAGTGAATATATGGAGTTTAACATTGCTGCGGGAATCTTTCACCCATTTGTGACGATATTGACTTAAAAAATATATCCCTAGAATCAAATCAACTTTAGCATTTTCATGGCTCTACATTAACCTTTTCAGGTACTGGTACTTATCGGACATGAAACTATTTACCCTGTAGGTAAAGGGTTTGTTAATATGGGCTATTCACATGTCTACCTGTGGATAATACCTGTTCTAGGCAGGTGGACAATCCTTAATATTGAGTCTTGATTTTAGCCATAGTGCTTATTATAAGCAATTTTCTTGAAAGAGATTTATTAATCAATTTGTTACTTCCACCAAAATCAGAATCTGAGTATAGAAAATCAGAGTCAATTGGATTATGGTTACTGTACATGAAAACACAAATTGTATTCAAACCTGTGGAGGTGTCCAGTTTCCCATCACCATCCTGTGCAGTGTCATTATCGTCCATCTTGAAATCAGCAGAGTGCAGATATCTTCATGGTTTGTAGGATTTCATGGCGGTCTAAAAAACATTCAATAATTTCTTGTAACAATATAGGATGGCGTAGTTGTAATATCTATGGGAAAATGAAAAACAAAATGATGCACTGGACATATCAGATCAACTTGATGTCAAGTGAGAATATGGCTGCTATGTCAGCTGTGATGGCAGTCTAGTAACTGATCAATGAATATCCTCATCATACTGTCTGATGAGGTGGAAAATATACTTGTTGCATTCAGAGTGCATGTTATTCATGAATATAAATATAGAACGTTGAGCACAGCCGAACAATAATAATAATAAACCGAATCCTCTCATAGTATGGAAATGATTACAACATTTATTTACTACTTGTGATAGGTAATATGTAGAAAGGATATCTATAATGTAGTATATTATAACCTTCATAAACGCTTACCACTAGGGGGTGCACGAAAACAGAAGCTCTGTCACCTTGCATTACCCTGTTTGCTGCAACTTTTTTATGCTTATCAGAAAATAGCTTAGGCTAAAACATGCGTAGCTGTTAGAACTATTAACTTAGAGTAGATTCTTACCCATAGCATTTAGAAATAAACAAATGTCACACATTCTATCTTTTGATTTTGAACATGTTGACACTTGATTTTGAATTCATTTATCGTGTAGTAAAATACCGGTAAAAACGTTACACCCGTCAGCAATACTTCAAGACATTAACAATTAATGAATCAACGCATATCATTTGAAATAGTCTCTTCACCTGTAATTGATCGCTGTGAAAACACATTATTCATCACCGAACATGAGATATTTCAAAACAAAACATCGCTCGGGCACAACTTCCGCCACAACAAACATTTGAAGTACTTTTCTTCAGATCGTTTTGGCAAGTCGCATAACGTTAGTAGACTTCGTCGACAAGATAACATTTCACCGTTTAATAGTGGTAAAACTAACAGAGTAAATAAAACATATGTATTTATAATAATTAACGTATGGCAAAGG
>JAUTBV010104379.1:0-15272 GCA_032361325.1 Lepetodrilus fucensis | reverse complement strand
CAGCTTCACTGTAAAATCTTTTAGATGATGTGCCATTTTTCTTCTTAAATGACTTTAAAATGATATTGGGTGATAAACAGAATCTCACCCTCGTGTCTTGGAATATCAAATATATCAACACTTCGTCGATGAAAGTTATTAAATGAGGATTTAATAACTTTCATGACTCTTGTTGGTATATTTGATATTCCAAGACACTTAAGTGAGATTCTCTATATATATTATATGTTAAAATATGAAAATAAGAAAAATAGGGTATGGATTTTGCCAGTGAGTGAACCTAAGCTAACATGATGTAAAGTCGTCCTGGAAATTAAATACCTTCTGTTGTATTTATGTAGCATTAACGAAGACTAAATGCTGACATGTATTTTGAATTAGTGTCATGACAGTCCGCAAGATTTCTTATTTCCTTCGGCTGTGCCTCAGGAGATATGGAATCTTGCAGACTGACATGACACTGTATCATCCGTGAATACTCAAAATAACTAATAATATTGCTAGATATACTGGGAAATAGGGAGGTAACTCTATGGAACTGGAATGTCGCTGGGGAGATTGAATTAAAGCCTTAATGAACAATAGCCAATGTTTTTCTAGTATGTGTATGCCAGTGTAGACATGTTTGTGCCTTTATTCTGGTATCCATATGTATAAATACAGAGAGAGAGAGAGAGAGAGAGAGAGAGAGAGAGAGAGAGAGAGAGAGTAAGAAAGTAAGAGGCTCTTGTAACATTGTTTTTAGAATCACATATTTTACATCGAGTATGTGTCAAATGTCTTATTTTATCAGGCACAGTATTGAGGCTCTTTTGAGCTGCAAAAAAAAGGTGTCTGTATTTGGCCATAGTTGTGTGTATATTCTGTGTTATTTTATCAAATCTTAGAACATTCTGAGCCATTCTGTGAAAATGAAATTTCAATTGATTGTATATGATTGAAGAAGAAAACCCAATGTATATGTGTATTATGTTGATGTGTTCATAGTAAGATAGTCATCCATAGTGATGTATTGTTGAAATGAGGTATTGTTATCATAGACACTGTTGGTTTGCATTGAGCATGGTGATGATTGATTTTACACTATTGAGCGAGTCATCGCGTGAATGAACAGTACATTCTAAAGTTTTATACAACGTGAGAAAGACTTCTATTGCTTAGTTTGTGCTTGTGTGTGTGTGTGTGTGTGTGTGTATGCCTGTGTGTATGCATGTGTGTGTATTGTGCATATGTGTAAATATATATATATAAATATAATATAATATTATGACCTATGAGGAGCTTATGATCAGTGGATCGGAGATTAGCTTAGTATTAGTTACACATGTCTGTCTGTCTGTTCAATCACATGAATACTTGTTTCAGAAGAGTAAGGATTTCCATATATAGAAATAATTAGTAGTTTTGAAGCCTAGCGTAATTATTGTTCATGATTGATTGTGAGTGTAGACATGGCGTGGACTCAGTCACTGTAGTTTACTTACAAGTGTGTCGGTGCCATTCAGTGCAAACTTCTAAGTACCTTACCTGCAGACAACCCCGGTTGTTACTCATGATTGACATGACTGTCACCGTGTATACTGGACATGATTGTCATCATGTATACTGGGCATGATTGTCACTTTGTCTGCTGGACCTGGCCAATGTATAACTATGAACCATAGAGCGTGCAATAAAGCTACCATGACTAGAACAAATTACTTTCATGTGTTTTACTCGAAGATTGGTGTTTGGGAACACTAAAGGTCCATACACACCAGTGGCAAATTTTACGGTGAGAAACTCAGCAATTTACGTTCTGAGATAGATCCTTATCATATATCGATATGCTTGAACACCAAATTTTGATAGAATCTTTTGTTTTCTACGCTGATTTTCAAGGCGATAAATCACTCGCCTCTGGTGTGTAAGAACCTTAACAAGGAAAATGCATGCAATCACAGTGACATGGTAAACAAACTGCTGTAGTACAATGGTTGGATAGTACAAAGGTTCCAGGTTCAAATCCTGCCCTGGAAGCCTGGTATCAGAGTTCGTGAAAGTTACTTTTCTGACGCAATATTGATAGAATGTCTAGAGTGGCAAAGCAGTTATCATCCTTGGTCTGTCGGTACCAGCCGGTGCTTGCAGGTTACTGCAACATTAAGTGCTACAGATGTTGCGGGTTTCCTTCTGCCCTAAACTGACAAGTCGTGATATATGTGAAATAATCTTGAAAGCGGCGCTAAACACCAATTATATAAAAAGTAAATAAACCCATATCATCACAATGACATAGGGGAAACAAACCTATGGGCACAATGATGGGGGATACAAACCCATATACCAGAAAACATTTGTGGCACATTCTTGTCGTCCAATATGCAAATTGGTTTCAAGGATTATTGCTTTTGAGGAATGCTGATTAAATTCCATGAAAAAAAAACAACTTTAAAACTATATATAAGACTTGCACAATGAATAAGCAGCATACATCCTTTTAGAGTATCCATGCTACAGATTCATCAGTGTTATACATTCAATCTAGCCAGTCCAGATTAATTTTGCTAATATACCTTAATCCCCTTGTGTTGGTTTATTTATAGAATTGTGTTGTGATACAAGTAAGTACAGCAAGTATCACTCTTCTTCCTGGCCCTGAGATTACGACATTTTTCTGAGTGACGACCCGATACTCAACTCAGAATTTTGTTCATAAAACGTCATATGACATCATAACCCTAGACTTGCAGCATTCTCAGGCTATGACGTCACTTGACGTTTTATGAACAAAATTCCGAGTTGAGTATGGAGTCATTCTCAGAAAGTTTCGTAAATCTCGGGGCCTGATTAATACTGACAGTGTAGAAAGGTTAATATTTATCCTCTCTTGTATGTTTCCTGGTATACAGTAATGACATGGGGAAAACAAACCTATACCACTAAAACATTGGAAATTACCCCATACGATCATTACAATTTTTCTGTTTGTATGTTGGGTTATGTGGATGTTAAAGCCATGATTTATCTCTCACCATGGGGCAGCTATCTTTACAATGGGTATATATAATGGCATGTCTATAATTAGTTTGCGTGTATATTTATCACTTGTTCTTCATCAGTACCAGCCCTGGCAAACTGTCCTCGCATCATAAAATCACCATCAGACTGAAGTTACAACACTATCTTGAGTATGATTTCATGCTCAACTCACAAGGAGCACAAAAGTAGAGGAGCATAAAATTGCACTCAAAAGGGTTTCGCAACGTTGGTGGCTGATCATTCAGATAGTAGAGAAAATGGTTGCCCAGGGTTAGACCATACTCGTCCAAATAATGATAAAAATAACAAAACATGAAATTTCTACTAGCCCGTAGGATAGCTTTAACATTAGGAGAAATGGATCGGGCCACCCAGCAAGTAGGAACTTCTAACCCTGGTTGCTGTGTGTTAGGATTTCTGAAGGATGTAGGTGATGTTCTGTCGCCCCCTCCCCCCTCCTCCCCCCAGCTAACACTAGTCACCTCTCTCTCTGTCTGGAACATCAATAAGACTTATCAAGGATGTATGTAGATGATGTCTGTCCCCCTATAACACTGGGCACCCTCTCTGTCTGGCAGGTCAATACGACTCCTGTCCGTGTCTTGTGTTCTTGTGTTCCGACCTCCACCACTACTAGCAATGCATGTCAACTCAGTCTGGTACTTTTCTTCTCAATACTGATATACCAGACAACTGCGTATCTATTCACTGAATCCATCTGTAATCATATTATGCAGGTATGTTTGCTGGTGTCCATGTGCTTTTCAACAATAATGTAATTATGTCTATCAAGTCTGTTCATTTTAATAGTTCATTTTAAAAATCCAAAAGAAATCCAAAAAGAATATATGAATACTATCTTTCTATTGAATGATTTACTATTTGACTCAGTTTCTCTTCACCTGTATTCCAGATGATGACAGTCCTGACTACGATGACGAGGTGTACCTGAATGAGCCAAAGCTGCCACTGCCACTGCCCGAGCAGGAGACCAAGTCGTTCCTGGGCAACTCTGCCGGCAGTCTCAAGGCCGTGCTGTCTCGGAGCAAATACCAACAGCTGGTGGACACAGACGACTCAGAGAAGGAGGACCGGCAGCCCCGGACAACCCGCTCCGAGGAACGTAAGATGTCAGAGGGCAGCCAGACTCGTGACCGAGTGGAGTCCAGCTCGTCGTACGCCGAGGACGATCAGTGTGACGGCGACGCGGAACACAGGAATCGAGACTTCAGCTACCAGGAACTAGACGACGAGTACGGCCGCCGCCCGACGGACATCCCCACACGGAGGAAGGACGCGGAACACGTAGCGGCGCGGGACGTGCATGTCCGCAATAACAAGGACGAGGCTCAGTCCACCACGTACCAGTCGGACAGGATCGTGGGGCACGAGTACGGTGTCCGCCCGCTGCTGGATGATGATGAGCTGCAGGATGCGTACGGCACTCAGCATCAGTATCTGTCCAAACCCGTGTCCGAGGATATGAATATCAATAACAAAGCTCTGATGAACTTATCTCAGGCGTCTGCTTTGAGTCCCAATGGGGAGGGTGATGTATTCGGGGAGGGTGATGTATTCGGCGCTGCTCCTTTCAAGAAGCAGAGGAGCAAGAAGCGCCCGGGAAGCAGTATTGCCTCAGGTCCTAGTGCTTCTTCTCAAACTAGTCCTGCTGTTGATGATGTATTCGACAGCACCCCTTTCAAGTATAGAACCTCTCTGAAGAGTCAAGCCTCCTCTCAGACTGTTAGTCCTGCAGACAGTACCACCCCCAGCTATGCACAGAGTCCAGAGAATGACGTTTTCGGCAATGCTCCATTTGGAGGCAAGATGACGCCCAGTTCCACAGCCACCGGTCCCTCGTCGTGCCCCGTGTCTCCGCTGGGCGAGGACCAGACTGCGGTCACCCCGGTGGATGCGCTGCCGGTCTCCGGACACCAGATGCAGACAGCTCTAGGAGGAACATCAGCCGGCAAGATTCCAGGAGTCCGAGAGACGATACCTCAAGAAATGTCCTCACACATGTCCAACAGACGAGTAGAAGATCCTTTTGGAGCCGTTCCATTCCACCGTGCAATGAGTTCCCACTCCAGAAGACGGGATGAATATACCGAGGCATCTAAACAGGTAGGTCAGGTGTTCATCTTCAAGAAGACCAGCACGCCCATGAAATCTCAACCAAGTCCGAGAGAGCAAAACCAAACCTCCAACAAGACCTCGTCACAAAGCCTCTCCTCTCCACATCGACAAAGGCCCGAGGATCTTTACCTGGACGATGATCAGGCCTTTGTCCTTGATAACGACTACCCTGCAGTATCAAAACATTCCAAAACCAAAGCCAAGTCCAGGAAACACGAGAAACCGAGTCGAGACATGGCCTGCGCCGCGTTCTCCAACATGAGCTACAACGACGAGGACGACGAACTGGATCCGGAGGCGACGTCCCAGGAGCAGCTCAACGCAGACCACAAGCACTTCCCCAGCACCTCTGTGTCTGCACACAACCTGCACGTGGCCAGCATCAGACACCCAGCGTACGCCAAGGGCTCGTCACCTCCGGTCATCTCCAACGCCTCGCTGGAAGCCATGAAGGTGTCCTCGGGCGGCTTCGACACCGGCACATGGCCGCGCAAACATCGCAAGCTGCCCGTACACGCCACCGCCGAACCATTCAGTGTCAAGAAGAAGTAGAATTATCTATCAGTATCGAGTATTTCCAGAAAACTGTGATTGTTATTTGTTAAACACTTTTTTTATAATATTGCTACAATAGATTTACTTTTTATAGTCATGTCTAACTGCTGGGCTGATAGACTTTAGAGACACAAGTCTTGTAGTTTTCCTAAGTCAATGTCATTCGTTATATCCTAGTGCTGCATCTAATGCAGCTGTTGTGTTGCCTGGTGGCCGTTGAAGGAATCAGAGATTATTTATTCAAATTGTGATAGATTACTCCAAGATGGTGAATTGTTATCCTGTGCAGTTGTGATGTACATATTGTCTGTATAATAGATCAGAAACATGGCTTAATATACCCTAGATAAATACACATACATGAAGCACAAGGAGTCTAGTGTATACACCAATATTAATTTGTAACCTAGATAATCACACAACAAACATTAAAGAAGTCTGCCATTTTCATGTATTATTTGAAAATTGTTATCCTTCAGGAAAATATTTGATCTCCGATATATTTTTATTTCAAGATTTCTACTTCGTTGCTTTTATTATGTTTATTTTTGGTGGGCTTTAAAAATTAAATATTATTTTATCCGCAATCTTCTGTATGTGACAAATATTTTCATATGTATCTTTTTGTTTCGTAATTAATACCATATTTCTAGGATAAGATTTCAAGATACCAGATATCATAGTAAAACATGCATTTTGGAATCACTTGTTAAAGTTGTTTGAAAGCTGTTATGAGCACAGTTGTTATGTTTGTGTTTGTCCCATTACACCATTCCTCTGACTACACTAATGCTGTCTCAACTCCCTGGACATAATACTATAATGAACTACAAATTTATTGAAGGATTTTGTTAACTTATACAAATATGTACATTTGGAAATTAATCGATCACGGTTCAGTTTTCAATATGATGAACACTTTTTACTGCCGATTTAGTTGATCTGAGAAAGATATTGAAAAACAAGCACATTTTTTCATTAGAAAAAAGTTTTAATGGTGCTTAATTAATTTCCAGATGTATATTTCTTTGGAGAATCATTTCTTTGTAATTGCTTGAAGTCTTCTGAAGACTTTTTGGGTTTTTTACTTTATTGGGGACTTTACTGCTGCCGAGATGTATTTTGCCAATATTGCTGCCAGATGAGGACTAAATCGCTTGAAGCACGCCAAATACTGGGCTGCACGTCTGAATAGCCACAGGTACTGATCATGGATTACAATTTGGACAATAGAACAGTGGATCTGTCAGATTAACATGTGCTACGTTGTTGTTGGAAGGATTAGACTGGAGATATGTGTGGTGCAATTATTACCATTCCTACTGTAGTGCTATCCCAGGCTTTGTACGGAATGGATAGAGTCAAACACATATTTGTACGGAGTGGATAGAGTCAAACACATATTTGTATGGCATTATTATATATACTATTGCTGATGTAGAAGAGAAGTATGAATCAAATTGCTATGACCATTATATGGGAACAGTTGTTTACCTGCATTACCTGTATGTATAAAGTGCAAATATGCAAAGCATGTACATTTACAGTGAGTTGTAATTTATGTTGTAACTGCTCCAGTTGACTGGACATAGAGCGTGTACACAAATGTTTGTAAGAGAGAGACTGTGATTGGTGCAGGTATGTTGTGATGCCTTGTGTTTTCTTGCAAGTTAATAAAAACTATGGCTGTGCATCCACTGTTGCCTGTCCTGTGCTGGTATTCATAGTTTACTGGTGATTGATGAAGACAGAGTATTCCTTCAACATGATGAAGACAGTTTCCACTTTAACTTGATGCAGCTGCAGACAAGGTACCGGTAAACTGAAGATTTACTCAAATACTGAAATAATGTAAATATTAAAATACAGTTGCTCGTTTTGTCCCTTGAGAATCGCTCCATTATTAAGTAATGGATATTTGAGACTCATTATCGCTTACTGTTATTGTATAGGGGTTTTACTTTTCATCACAACAATTACTTTCATATTATAAAATATCTTGTCAGAAGTCAATATTTCTGAGCGTGAAATCTACACTTGACCACTAGAGCTATGCAGGTTGCGAGGAGAAAAAAAATAATTGATCAAGTCTCGTGGAATATTGAGGTACTCATTATATTAACTGCTCGTGTTCCACGGTGTGTTCATGCAAATGTATAATTATGCTTGGCGATGCAGTAAAAACATCAGGTACATGTGAACAAAATGGCATATAGCTGACAGTAGAATTGAGGCTCTCTTACGAGATATTGAAATTTTCCCATATTCGTTTTTGAAAACTCGATTTCAGTCAATCTCATTAAAATCATATCTCAGCACAGCTGAGATCTGACGGAATCGGCATTTACCTCACATCAGATTGCCCTTTTACCTCACCTCACCTCAATGCACACACAAGGTTCCGGTCATGTGCTTGTGCTAGACAGTGTTAGCCAATTAGTGGCCGGTTTACAACATGTTACGCGTAAACGGTGCAGAAAGTTTGTAAACGACTCCAGAGTTTTATTAGACGAGGCTGTGATTGGCTGCGGTCAAAGCGTTCAAATGGATGTATGGCGATTACCTGAGACCGTAACGGAGCTAGTGTCATATATATCTGTTTGAGCGTTAGTTTCGGATCTTATTTCTGAGACTAAAACACAAAGTAACTCTTGATGCAATTTTGTTACTTTTATTCATTGTATTTTAAGTAGGGGGATGTCTTCGTAAATCTCCATTCATTAAAAACATTATTTTTAATGAATGGAGAGTTACTTGAATATTTCCCACTATCTGAACACATAAATACCCAAATTTCATAAATAGTGTTTTCTATGTTTATTAAAATATAACTTAATAATAAAAACAATAGCCTCCCTTATTAAATAAATTACTTAATAGTGCTGTATACCTTATAACATTGACAATGGCAGTGACTTGGAGAAACATCACAAGTGTTGCCATGAAGAAAACATACACATATCTATCACAGAAATATCTCGCCCAAGGAAATGCCATACAGCATACACAAGCATACAAACATAACCATAATGAGCACATTTACATTTAAATACTTTTTGTAATAAACATCTATCGGTGTTCTAGGGCATCTCCAGTTGCTTCAGCATGAAGCGTTAAATTTACCTATTTAAAACAATTTCAAGGTTTATTTTTGTCCAACCTTGAAATACATTTACATTCAGCTTGTACGGGGAAACACTGCTACTGTGTCCTATCTGTGATAGGGGATGTTGTGTTGTCTATTCACAAGATACAACTTTCAAAATTGCGAATACAAGCAAGTGCATCTACATTGTTTCTGAGAGAATAGCTTATCTAGCTCCCCAACAGTGACAGATAATGATGGTGAATTATGACAATGGGCAGCCTGATAGTAGAAGAATGAGTCTTGACAGTAGATTATGACATTAAAAATAACAAGATAAAAACAAAACAAAAAAACAAGTGAGTGTATGAGGGAAAATCAATGCATCAGTTTGAATTAAGTACTTGAAATCTCTGGATGTATATATACTGTGGATCCTGAATTTAATAATGCGAGCACAATTTAATGTGAATGGTCATTATGATATAGAAATCCTACCTCAACAAATGAAAGTGAACAATTTCAACTCTCATTATATTGCCATTTGTAAATTGTCTAAATAAAATATACACATGTGGATGATGACCGTCTAGTGTTTTTGTTGCACTTATTTAACCCCACATTAATTTCAGGATATACAGTATATGTACAATACAAATGCCATATTGCACAATTAGAACAATAATACTTATCTTTTCATAACATTTTACTGTTTGATATACGGTAGACCTTGCATATAACGTACTCATTGGGACCAGCTATTTTTGTCTGTCATATGCAAGGTTCATTATACACATATGTCGTAATTAGTGTTAGACGGGACCGGGACTTCAGATTAAGTACGTTATCTAGGCGAGTCTCTGGTTTATTCGAGGCCATTATATGCAATGTCTACTGTATATATATTTTTTTCAGTTCTCAAAACTTTAGAACAAACAGATCTTCAATGTAAAAAATACATATCATCATAATGCAATAATGATGTTCAAATAGCAACATTGTGGTTTTCCTTAATGTTTTACACTTTGTATACATACATAGGTGCTAGTTTTGTAAAGCAGAAAAGTACATTGAGAAAATACTTCCATGTAATCACAGATCTACTTCCACAGGGACAGCAGAGCAGATTACAGCTACTACTACTACTACTACTACTACCACAGTAGCTACAACCTACTACTACCCATGCACATGCTTACCATTCCAGGGTATCGTTTCTCAAAGTTCTTATATCTACTATGAGATCATAAGGATTCTCGTAGCCATCTCTAATACATGGGGATCGTGCACTTATGAGAGCGCTATGGTCTCATAGTTGATATGAGAGCTTCGAGAAACAATACCCATATCAGTATACACTCATATAATATAATAGGTCAACGAATGTAAAATAAATGCACAGAGAGTGAATTATTGAATTGTGTCACAGTGGGAATCTTTTACCCATGATACATGACAAAAAATGCTCAGAAAATACGCTACTGAATCACAACTGCTATATTATGACATACATGTAGTTGAGAATGTAAAGCATTATGCAATGGGAATCATATTCTATACACCAAATAAATTATTATGCTCTTGTTCATGTTGCACCACAAATTTAATAGAAACAACAAAATAGGCCTTCTGATGCATTCTCAAAAAAAAAGAGTCGCCATGACCACACCATTTCTGGTAGAGACGTAGTACCGCAGAACATAAATTATGTTTAAACGCTCAAATGAGCAGATAACTCTGTTCGGTTGTCAGCCGTCAACAATGTTGAACACCGGACAGAAGGAAGGTTCGGATTTGATTTCCAGTGGACATAAATCAGTGTATGTGGTGTAGAATCATCAGTTCTTTAGGGTCATAGCAAGCACTGGTGTGAGGTTCTGTACTGCATTATCTCCTGGCCAGCTTGGTGCCACCAGATAAATGAAAACAGAATGAGGCCATGCCACACCTGGTGACTAGAACCCACAAAGTCAAATATTCCTGAAATAGACAAGAAAGTGATATTAGTGATTTTGTCAAAACTTATTAACTCGGATGAATATTCAATAGAATTCATACATAGTTCAGATTCATATCAGGGACAGCTGTTTATTGTGTCTTACTCTGGTTGAAAGATAGGAATGATCAGATACAAAGGTTGAAAAGCTTGCAATGTTCACTCATCACAGAATTAATTCCAGGTAGGATGATATGGTAAAGTGAATCCTAACATCATAGCATCTTGGGATGCATACCTGGGAAGGTTCTCTCAGGAAACTTTGACAAGAAGAAGAAGAATGCGGCGGCTCCCATCACATACATGGTGATCACCTTGGGCACAAACAGCTGGAACAGAAAATATTGTCTGTCAGGGACGTAGTCAGGAAACATCACACTGTGTCAACTGCTTATATCCACCTGAGAATGATGACTGGTTTTTATCTTACTAACAAATATATCAGAATGTTGACTGGTAACAGTGGAATAAAACTTATTATTCAACATACGTGGTGGATTTCTACTGTGTATTAACGACAGCATAATCAACAGTGATGGTTATGCATAATTTGACGATTGTGACATTGTCGCCAGACAATGAAATAACGTCATGACTTGACGTCATAGGCGGACGAATGCTCATCTAAATCAGTTATTTTTCGGTAGTTTATCATGATTTATTCCAATAAAATGATTATGTTGAATAATTACGATTGATTACGGAAAATATGTCCCTCGTGAAATTAATGTTCAAAGTTTAATTTCACTCTGGACATATTTTCCGTAATCAATCGTACCTCGTGGGTTATTCTCTAAATATTATGCTACACTTCAGGTGCCCCTTTCACAGAACAATTGTAACGTTACAAGAATCGTAACTCCATGCTAACATACAGGATTAATGATTCTTATGATTGTTCTGTGGAATAGGCCCCAGGACGAGAACTGTCTTACACCCTACAACATATCTCAAGATTTGGAATGGTATCTGTCCTATGAAAACATTCATGCATCTATACGGACTACCAAATGACAGTTTCAGTGACACTACTTGTAACAACGGCAATATGTTGGTTGTCCGGCAAGGTCAGCAAAGCTTACCTCCACTACTTCGACGGACATCCCGCCACTGAGATAGACCCAGTGTATTGTTGGTATAATGCCATAGGCGGCCAGACTGGCGTAGATGGCCATGCGGGCGTAGAACCAGGAGTGTGAGAAGTAGCGCGGGTGCAGCTGGATGCAGATTGTTCCCGTGGCCAGCAGTGTGATTATCAGCAGGTACACATCTCTCCAGATCTGGTACACGAGATACATCCATGTTAATAATACAGACATAGCCATTGATTCCAGTATCTCAGTAGATGACAAGTACATGCTATTTCCAGTATGTGGCATCATTAAGATGGAACAGTTTATCACAATACCTGAAAAACTCTCCTACACTCCAGTGTCTCAAATCACATCTTAAGACCCATCTTTTCAAGAAATACTATGATTAGTATTATCACTGTGACAGTACAGTGCTAGCATGAACTTGAGACTGATTTTAATGTCAGCGCTATGATCATACCTAGTGTGGAGTTTGGCGCTATATAAATAGACATATTATTATTATTATTATTTCTGCAGAGTTAACATTGAGAAACATTGTTGTCATTGACGTCCAATCCTGAACTGCTGTTTACATTAGCACTGGATCTTATTCTGCATCAATTTGGGTCTATTTAAAAAATATATTTTGTGCTAGGGGTGAGTTTCTTTCAAGATTATTTCACTCATACCGTGGCTTGTTTGAAATGAAGAACACTATGGTTCCAAAGTTTGCTCTCTACCAAAATGCTTCACCTAATAATGGATCAATGTGTTTTCATGTATAACCCAGATTGCTCTAAGTTCTAGGATGTTACTTACTGACACACAGTAGAATGCGTAATGCACTGCAGGCAAGTAACAGCCAATGATGCCCACCGATATCCCAGTCAGGTCCACCGCTAGCCAGCGTTTACTGGCTCTTGCCGAGTGACATCCAAACACATGGAAGCCAGTCGAACACAGCATGCAGAACTGCAAATGACAAATGCAAATTATCTGTGCTAAATAATATCATACCAGTTCCAGTCAAATATTCTCATATCATAATACATGTACTTTATAAGTTCATATTTGGTTATTGCAGTCACGAAAAAATAAATTGCCATATATAAAATAATATAAATGATGCCGACAGAGCAAGTCAGGGCAAGTAGCAAGGGCACCAAAGATGCAAAATGTTAAACTGTAGGTTGCCCGCAGTGCAAATTAACTTGCCCTGTACGTCGGGCATATGTTAGTCCAGAGCCATGAAGGTAGTTGGCAAATAATAACAAATGTGGATATATTGTGATCTATTCTTTGCATCAATGCTCTAAGTAGGAGAAATTGACATAGGAGTATAATTACTAAAATGCATTAAGGCAGGTAACATGATCAGCATGTATCTACAATTGCTAAAAATATTAATACTGTCACAATACAAGAAGTAGACACTGGAGTGGAAGATGTTACCTGATAACACACCAGACCAAGGCTGACGATGATGTGATCAGAGAGGGTGCCGCGGTATGCCGGGATGACGATGATGTTGTCATACAGCAGTTGAAGGAGGAACACGAAGAACCCGAGGAGATGTGACCAGATGTTGATAGTTTCATTGCTCCAGAGAAACAAACTGGAATCCATACATTTTCTAGTATTACCATGATTACATCAGCAATCAAAACTAACTATAAAAACTTACTAGCCTAAATAGTGATACAAATAACAAATGTTATGAATTTCTACTAGTCCTTAGGATACCTTTAGCATTGCGAGAAATGGCCCGGGTTAGAGGACTAGTTTCAATTTTGATCCCTGTCGTTATTTATTTCAATTACATCAGCACCTGAGCATTATTAATATATTGCTATGCAATAGAAATATCATACTACATGTAAGTAATATAAATGAGCTAGTGATCGAATTGTTGCATACTTTTTTCACGCAATAATAATAATAATAATAATAATAATTAATAGTAGTAGTAATAATAATAATAAAGAACTACCGGTAACCTACCTTTTCAAACACAGACTAAATGAGAGTGAGACTCTGTATCCATCTTTAACAAAGGGGTTTCCCTGCAGGTAGTCGGGGATCTCGGTGTACTTATACAGTGGGATATCTGCCTGACCATCGCACAAGCCCGAGCTGCACGCTTGTGGAATGTCTTCGTCGATGTCTATGTCCAGGATACTGTACGAGCCATGGCGACACGACGTTGACACTGGGAGGCGATTTTTTACTGTTTCATATCCTGATAAACCCATTCTTAGTTAGATTTCTGAAATTTTGTCATTTCAAATATTCTATTTACAAATTGTACAGTTAATGATTTACATCCTAAATTAACCTGCTAGCATGATCATATTTCTACCACTTTCAATAAACATTGTCATTCACTGTCCACCGGCAAGCTGCTGATAACTAGTAACTGATAGATGAACTTGATGAATACTGATAAACAGCTGATAAAGAGTAGCCTATGTTCTCCACAACTTGCAGAAACTTTCTGAGAAAGTTGAACATCGTCACTCACTGGCGCAGGGAAGTGCGTTCAGTTACGCCATGAGCTCATGTTGATGTACTGCAACTAGCGGTTCCTGACCAGGGGCTCCCAAACAATATGAGAACATACAACTACACGTGCATGACTTCTACGGTGATACATACACGTTCACATGGCAACTTGTAAACACAAATCAACCCAAACACGCCCGCCATCATGCCGATCATGAGTTATCTGCCCATGACAACCGCTATGAAATAACTTCAGCTAGAAAAGTTGGTCTTGAAAATAACGCAATTTTATGAATTTCAATATTTACCTATCCGTTTTGTAGTAAAATATTTCACATATTATAATACTAGTTATTTGATTACTAGAAGTGTATTTACCACTGAAACATTTAATTCACCAAATAATTAATTAATTTAATTCCCACAAAGCATGTTTACCTTTTGCGTTGATGATTATTGAAGTACCAATATAGTACACTATAGTAGGTTATAACTACATGTAGTTACTACTAACATTGAGTTTAACTACATACACTTACAAGAGGTAATAAAGGTTAGCCTATATGTATGTTTAATGAAATTATGTTATGTCGGTACACTACAATATAAAAATGACAAATATAGGCTACAAGCGTCTTTCGCTCATAAGCGTCATAAGATTTGTCAGTAGGCCTATATAATGTTCTTTGTAAACCGTTTCTTCCCAAGATCACAGGCGATATAGATATATCTGAATGTTAAAGAAACAATCAAATAAAATGATAACTACTAGTCTGAATAATAATTGTTTTTAAAACCAGTCGTACATCTACATATAGGCCTACTTTGATATACTAGTATAGCATATATATATATATATATATATATATATATATATATATATATGTGTGTGTGTGTGTGT
>JAUTBV010104368.1:0-15273 GCA_032361325.1 Lepetodrilus fucensis | reverse complement strand
TAAACTATAATGTAAAATTTTGATGGGAATTTATACCTGCTAGGATAATAATAAAAGGCCAAATCGAAGTATCGTGTATAAGCTTATAGCGATACTGAGAATCCCCATTTTTTGTGTGTATAAACAAACACAACTCCAGATGGAAAATAAACCAAGTAAAATACAATGACTAGGCCATATACAAGAGATACATAAAACAAAACAATAACCTGCTTGCTATGAATGAACTTGAACAATAACATTGAGACCTATAGGAGTCCTTTAATACTAATGATGTCTTCATGACAAAACTAACTAACTAACATACACTGTGGGCATGGTGGAGGGAATAGTACATGGGTTCAAGATGTGTGCGCCATATCCATATGAGCTTTAGCGAGTGTTGTGTTGGGAATTCGCTTGTATCTGACATAGCAATCGGAGGACCAGCGACCTAATGTTTTGATCACATGATCTGGGACGCCTGCTTTAGCTGCGGAAGTAGCTGCTCCTATTCTGAAAGAATGTCCATTGTATTGGTCTGGCGGTAACCCAATCAACGTCAGCAGAGTCCTGAGTTTGTGAATGAAGCCGCACCGATCTAAGGCTTTGTTCTCACGTGTCAGAAACAACGGATCACACAGGCGAGCATGAGTACGTGTATTAAGATATCTCTGCATAGCCTGCACTGGACAACACACTGTACCAGTTTGGAACACATTGATCCGCACACCTTTCTTGAACAAATCGGTCTTGGACGTTTGTAGAGTGAGACAGAAACTAGATTTGTCTCCTGTGAAATTGACACAACCCATGTTCAGATGTGTTACCGTACAGAAACGATCACAAGTAAATTCGCCACATCGCAGGAATGCAAAGAATGCACATGTACAGACTGCTTGCATCAAACAGTCTGTGTAACGATCAAATACCCCTTTACGCAGGGCGAGACACAACATTGTCAAGATGTCCTTGGAAATAGGTAGACGGCTGATGACTGGCTTGCCTTGTAACTTCTTAACTGCCTTTAGGATAGTTTGTAGGCTCAACAACTTTGAGTCGCTCCAAGGGTTGGGAACGTTCTTTTTTAGATATTCAAATCGAATTCCGCACAGCATCTTCTGGATTGTCCCTGCTGCCCGTAGGAATGATCGACCAGATGTCCTGCTGCAGGCTCGGAATGGGATCCTGGTCGATAGAATGCATCAGCTCCCATGTCATCTGATGGTATTCCATATCTTTTACTTTCTGAAAGAGATCGGACAGGTCCTTCTGTGGAATTTGTCGCACGTATGTGTGACTCGCCTTCTTAATACGGAGTGGAACAGCGTTCCATTCTTTTTCTTCCCAGGATTTGCACCATGCACAAGTTTTCTCTTGTGAGCATGAGCAATGGGACAGTCCCAGGTATCCAGTAGTAGTGCAAAGCTTGCCGTCGTTGTTCGGACGACGAGCCAATATTACGGTTTGTTTACCAAGCGTATTTGGACATGAATTCATAATGGTCAAGTGGGAGAGTCTCGATCGCTCAGTCTTAAAAACCCTTATAACTACAATTTATTCTATATAAGTTAGAACAAGTATCGTGAGTTTACTTATAATAATAATATACAAAGTGTTTAGATCTATATCGTTATACTATATACCAGATGCCTTATAATAATTTAGCGTTACCTTTACCTATAATAATAAACTACCAAGTTTATATTTATCCTTATATTTATCCTTACCCTCTACTAATTATACTAATTTAAATATATAGCCTAATTTATGTATTGAGAGCGCATACTCAATTCGGACCAAAAGTAGCCCAAAGAGCGATGTAATAGAACTATGAAAGAATATGAGAGCTATATTTACAAGCGACTATCTTACTTACATTATAATCTGTTAAAAGTTAGAAAAAATATCTTCAATTTCTTTCTATCAATTTCGGTCTGGCGACGTGACGACACAATCCCATTACGTCAGTCGCCAAACCGAAACCGAACAATAACTACGTCGCACAGGACGCAACGTCACATACAACATGAATGAATATAGTTTCTTCATATTGCTACGACTAGGACATTTCAGCGACAAAAGGACATATATATACACATACAGGAACGCAACAAGGTTTCACGCTAGCTTTACAAAAATGGCCATCGCAACGTAGTGGAGTTTGCCTTGAGCACAAACTGAACTGTATTCGGTAGCTTTACGTTGGATGTCAGGCTAACTTTGGCATTAGTTCCGATATAACTACATCAGACATGTAGTGCATGCTTTCATGCATCCAAATGTGTACACAAGAACTTGCATCACACTTATTATATATTAATTTAGTACCTGCTTTAATTGATAAAGTTCCAGGTTCAAATCCCGTCCCAGGGGCCCGGCATCAATGTTCGCGAAAGTTACCTTTCTGACGCGATATTGATAGGATGCACTGACTGTAGAGTGGCAATGCAGTTATCATCCTTGGTCTTGTCAGTACCAGCTGGTGCTCGCAGGTTTACTGCAACATTCATGTTTTAGGGTATAAAATATTGAAATAAATCAACACTTGTTACTGTGTTACTTTATAAGCTTGTGTTTGTATACTTGATGACAAATGGCGATTGCAGTGATCGAAATTAAGAAAATAATCAAGGGGCATTCTCCATAGGCCCAATGTTAATGGGGCCTATGGAGATCAAATCTGTAATGTCCATGAGGTCACACAGATACCGTTAACATTGCAGATTTTCAAATAACTCCCAGACCCCATTTAAATTAGAACACTGCGATTGCCATGTTAATTTTTGTAGTTTATATTTGTACCTCGTATGTCGAGGTTCTCATCCTGAGTGAACAACAGTTCTGTCAAGTTCTGTTAAGAAATCATTGTGCCTTTTATGTGAATGGATTGTTATGATATAAATATGGAATGATATACTTAGTACTACTAGTATATAGTCACTTGTACTTCCAATCATAGCCACCATTTTATATTTATAACTTGCTCGTGATATGGTTGTATAGAATTATGATATATTTTGTCATTGTGACGTATCCTGTAAACATAAATATGTTCACGGTGTATACTTGTTTATTATGGACATTCAACTTGATGTTGTTTATTCAATACCTAATTTTAAGAAAATTATGAAATATTAAAGGCATAATATCACAGATGTTTATGGTTATTTTGGACTAGTACATTCACTTGACATACATAAAATCATGTTTGTACTTCCAAATAGCAGAATATTCCCCTATATAATATAAAATCTGATTTGTTTTATAACTATCGAGTGCTGGGGGATAAGTACATCAGTAAATAACAACTTTTAGGTGGATAAATCAAGCGTAATTAGTTTCAGATCTAAATTTGTTTGTCCGATTATACAGGTCTATCAACTGTGATATTATGCCTTTAATCTAATTTTTATTTAATTGCAATGTAATAATATGATAATAATAGTAATATAATAATAATAGTACAAATGAAAAATACTACTACTAAAAATATTACTACTACTACTAATAGTTTTTGTTATTATATTGATTTAAAGTTGATTTATATATTTATCTTTCAGATCTTGGTGAAAAGCATCCTAAAACAACGATCGTTCCGCAATCCATTCCTGAGAGAAAATCGTCTACGACATGAACTGATCAAGACGGGGAGGTCCCATTCAGCGCCGGAGACATTTTCACATGTCATGAAGAGGTATTTGGTTTTTTATGTTGGATATATTAAAAAACATAGGATGGAAACTTTCCTTTGAAAACTTCTAACATTTTCCATCCAAACAGTGTTGAATTTTGCTAGTATTTGACATATACCATTAATAGATTATACATTTTTCCATATTTTGGTCTAACTGAACGAAATATCTATTTCAGGAAAGTATCCACAGATGCCAATGTTGATGCCCCATTGCCCGAGGATTTGGATGACATATTGCCCTAGCATACATGACAACACATTGCCCGAGTATACATGACAACACATTCCCAACACATATATGACAACACATTGCCTGGTTACATAACAACAGATTGCTAGAGCTAGAACATACATGACAACACATTGCCAAATCATTCATGACAGCACATTGCCTGGACACATGACAACACATTGCCCAAGTATACATGACAACACATTGCCCGAGCATACATGACAACACATTGCCTGGACACATGACAACACATTGCCCAAGTATACATGACAACACATTGCCCGAGCATACATGACAATATATTACCTGGGGATAACATGACATTGTTCAAGCATACATGACAACAGATTGCCCAAGGACATTTGACAACACATTGCCCAAGGACATTTGACAACACATTGCCAGAGCATACATCATAACACGTTAAAACAAACACAACAGAATGAGGTCCATAGTCCGAATAAAGTCCTTCCATGATCGCCAACACAGGTCTACATTGCTATCAAGTTTAACTCATGGTGCAAATGACGTATTCAGCAATTGACCTATCGCAAAGCTTCCCCAATCTTATCCACCTGCTTAATTCATCTCCATGCCGGAGGCAACCGAACATGCCCTAAAGAGCTGTACCTGCAAACAGACGATGACGTCGGTCCAAAATATTGACGTTGGCATTTCTTCCACGCACATGCTTTCCAAATATCATTTATGCCTGAATACAAACTTATCACCTGAATTAGTCTTGCCTTGTAAGATATTGTTTGTTGGACACTTACCACATGGCCTATTTAAGTTATGCCCAACTGTAATATTTGCTGGATTATGATTAGCTGAGGGGTATGTTGCTACTTGGGAGACCGACAGCTTGCGATAGGTTAATTGATGTAATATGTCTTCATTTCCTTATTGTGTATGTTTTCTGTTAACCTGTTCTGTGTATGTTTATTGTTCATAAAGGAATGTTTACAGTCTGTGCCAATATATTATACTCAGTGCTCAGACTCTTGTGATTGATATACGTACTTACCGATACTTATCCGTGGAACCCAAGTAGGCAAGGGTTAATAAACATTGTTTTTTTATCGTTATGTTCCCAACGACAAAATTTCTCTACAGAGGTGATGACCTGTAGCTTGTAAACATACTGTTAATCGCTTCTATATTTCGAAAATATCTGAATATCTACGTCTAAAATGCCAGACTACTATATAACAATATTATTGCCAGTTTAATATTTGAAGGGCGTATGTGCCACGTGAATACATTTGTTATAAAATTTATATTGTAATGGATTGGTTGCAAAATGTCTTCCTTTTAAATAGCCATATCTTACAAGTTGCGTCTTGTCATGAAAAAGTAAATCGTTGTAAATATGAACTGGTATCATTTTAAAATGTTGGGTTTATGTGTAAATGTACCATTTAAATATTGTCTTTCAAATTCGCTTTCACTGCAGAAAACACATTCCATTTTTGTTTTTCTTCTTCACATTTGAATAATTAGTGTTAATTAACTATTGTTGCAATTTGTACTGTTGTTGCAAAGCTACCAAAGATTAAACAAATAATTTGTATATTGCTTGCTGAAGCAACTGTTAGGATGATAACATGTCATAGTATGGTAATGCACATAGCGTCTTTTGATGTAAAATATATCAACACAAGTTATAAAGGTAGCTAGTTGTGTATGGGTGAAAGATTCCCACTGTGACATAAAACAATAATTCACTGACTATTAAAGTAACACAAATCCAAGCCTTAGATGAGATGATATACGACTCAATAATGCTTGCTTCATAAATATATGCCAGAAACTAAAATAAATTGTAGTGAGGCAATCTGAATCCAAGATTTTCGAACTATAGTTATTTTTATTTAGAAGATACTTTAATTAAATTGTCCGAATTGTATTGTCCAAAACTTACATTCAATTTTTGTATGTAATCCTTTTTTATAGGATATTTTTTAGGCTTTGGTGTTATAGATTTATTTCCTGCAAGCACAACGCCCCCCCAAACTGACAATTTGTCACGATATTGCAGCAGGTTTTTATATTATAAAATTGTATTAATTGTGATACTGTCAAAATATCCCAACGGTATTCATATATTATGAATGACTGATGTCTTACGTTGTTATACACATGTCACCGTGATGTTTGGGCAACATTATGTCTTGATATCTGTGAATATTTGGTGGTATTACTGTCACGCCCTCCATTCCACCACATTCCACCCACCACCCAGTCAGCAATCCTCAAGCTACTTCCTTACATCAGATAATCCCTCAGACATGAAACGGGGCCCAGGAATATACGCGAATATTGTCTGTGCGAGTCCCTCGGACATGCAACAGGCCCAGTAATTTATGTGAATTCGGTCTGCGCAAAGTGAGACTTTTCGCTATTTCCACAGTTTGGACTTTTATTCCTCTGCATTAAATTATATTTACTCAAAAGATTTGGTGATAGATATATAAACATATCTTTTATTAATAATGCAAACATTCTATACAATAAATTTGGGTTACAATTCACTTATTGGGTCTGACAACATTACCAAATGTAGATCTTTTTGTTTTTCATTCGATTAAGTATTTACAGAGATAATCTACCAAATATTGGTAATTACATGCGACGTCGGGAAGATAGCCCACAATAGAAACCTACTAGTCATGTTGGGGAGATTATGTACCAAAGGGAAGTAACTGGAGTGTGTTCAGAGTGCCCACCACAATTTCACAACGACTCCTAATAGTGCCTATCAATGTCGTGGAGCTTATACTAATATGTTGACAGGAAAACAGTATTTGTTTGGCTTTCAATCGAGGCACACATACATACATTAATTGTTATGTTTAAAAGCATGTGTTCACTACGTTTGCTAATTACTCAAGTTTGATTCATGTGGATTGACTCTGCAGAAAGTACATTCTAATTGAATTGAAATATTGTGTTCTCTACCTCGCAGTTGGAAGTAAGAAGATGTCTCTCATTGACTATTATTGAACACTTGCAATATGTCCGACACACTGTACATTCATGTTTTGCAGTGTTGTAATTTTGTGTTATTAAAGAATATTATCTTGCGCCTAGAGAATGTTCTTTCATGCATTATAGTACTATATAAATAGACTACTATTACTATTATTATTATTATTATTATTATTATTATATTATTGTTCTCATTTTCAGCTACTTTGATTCATGCTTTGGGGGTGGGGGGGGGTTGTTTTGCCCCATTTGCATTCGCAACTTTTGAGTGACTATATGTAGACTAGTACAGTTTATTGTTGACAAATTGTGATATAAATAGTTGGACGTGATGTCAGTATCAGTCATGTTTGATTTATACCCCCCCCCCCCAACCCCACACTTACCTTCCACTATGCACCTTATAGTGCTACTGGTAATATTTCTATTCTGTCTTTGTTTGAGATTTTATTATTGAATGTTGTTACGTTTTTGTGTGTGTTAAACTTAAGCTTGTATAATGCATAATATGTTTTAATATTATGAGAAATCTTTTTTTCTTTTCTTCAAGCACTGAAAGTTTAAAACTTGTGTGTATATTTTGACAACTGCAATTTTGCATTCCAATAATATTTTGTATGTCCTTCCTGCATTTTGCCACACATTACTTTATATGCAATCTGATGCCTCACGTGCTCGCCATTCCTTCAACAGGGCTCTCTCGGTGATATGAGAGATTGTGAAATGTTATTGACAAAAGCATTGAAATTCAATGATAAATACAGATATTACTAGTTAATTAAGTTCTCTTTCATGAAGAGTTGTTTGTACAATGGAGTTTATTGTTGAAGGAATGTAGATATATATTATAGATCTGAAAATATTCAGTATTTTGAACTTTGGTATTCATATGTTTTCTTGTAGAAGAGGCATAGCAAAATATGATCCTTTTTTTTTTTTTTTTTTTGCGAATCAAGTGATCGTAAACAAATGATTGTACCAAATATGTAAACATTATTGAATATGATTGGTTGCAAAAGTAACATGTATTGATGAATATTGCTCACTTTTACCCCATTGTTTCATATGATTGGCTTAAAAAATCTTCTATTTGGTCAGTTAATTTTATCTTTAGTGATACAAATAAATGGTATGAATTCCCACTCGTTATTAGGATATCTTTAGCATTGGGAGAAATGGCCTGGACAAGTGTTAATTGCGAACCCTGTATATCGTAATGACTTTTAGTAGACATTTCCATATATTTGTATACATAGACCAAAAGTAGGACGGGGGTCTGTGGGACAATGTCACTTTTATGCAAATTTCTCGTACTGGCACACCCAACCCACATTTGTATATTCTACTGCGACGTCTTTTTTGTACATATATCCAGATATTCATATTATATATCACATACTACCTTGCAATATTTTGTACAGTTTATACCTCGTGCACAAAGATTATTTTACTATTACCGATGTACTATGGCCATCAACTTGTATAGACACGACCTGATTGACAGCTGTCAAAAGTGTGCAATGTCCAAATATGGCAAGTTCTAATAGCATTGATGGCTCGTTTGACCAATTCTTTAAATTGATTGAATTAGTGGTTTTCATCGCAGTGGGAATATTTCATCCTTGCGCGATAAACAGAATTTAGAATGCCCCGTATATTTTTAGTTAAAAAACATGTAATATTTGGACATTGCACATGACTGAAGAATGTATATGCAGACATATTTTTGTTATTTTCTTATCCTATTATCTGTTATTTCATGTATTCATACAGTGTTGTGCATCTGCCAGTTATGGGTGGATTTTGGCTCTAGCCGGACACTGTAACATCAGCTTGTCATTAAACTCACTCACAGTACTTATCTCCCTTCTTGTTGTGTCTTTATAAGGACTACATCCGTTATTATCCGACAGGTATAGTTGTTACCTGTGAAACGGACAGTTTGGTTAATTGTGCTGACTGCAATCGTAAAAAGCTTTTGTTTTGCAGTCATTTTGATGCCAACTCCTGAGATATTATGTAAACTATACAATATTTTACTGTAGATCAAGTTTGTATTGTAAGATCTGTAATGTTTTGCTACGGATATCTTGGCCCAGATCCTTTGCTGGAATGTGGATTCAGTTACGATGTTTTAGCTTCTATTTACACCCAAAAAAAATGCAAATGGTACGGCTTGGCTTCATTACAACAGAAAAAAAAATGCAAATGATGCAATAATTTATTCATGTAAAACATAATATGGTACAGTAACAGAATATATATAAAACTGGATTACTGGCCAAAGCAAAGCCCGTTTTGGTAGCAATATTCTTAACAAGATACATTATTTTCATTTTGTGGTTTGGAAAAGAAATCTTACCAATTCTATTATTAAATTTGTACAATACAGCTGGTCATCATTCAATTCCGCTCACACTAGTAATCACATTACATTCAGTGTCAATGATTACTCTTAAACCAAGATTTACATAGAATTTAGAAACCAAGCCTAATAATTAGTACCGGCATAAGAATCTTCCATTGCTCGCCTCCTTATGGACATAGCTCTCAGGATCTTGATCATAACTACATGTATGTTACAAAATCCAAATATAATAAGCACAGTTCTTATTCACAAACATGACATATACATTTTATTTTATTTAATATTATTTTTTAAATTGGGGTTTAGAGTCGCTTTCTAGATTCTTTCACTAATATCACGACTTGTCAGTTTAGATAAATTTCCCTGAAAAAGACATGTTGGTATGGACCCGTATTGATAAATAACACAGTCCACAGAATGGACATGAGTACAATTACTATGCAATACGACAGGGAGCACCCATCCATCCATCCATCCATCCATCCATCCATCCATCCATCGCAACTTTTCCATTCCCCAGGGTGTTGAGAATGTGCAAGCAACCACAGGGTCTGTCTAGATGGATAGGGCGACAGATATTATCACAGAAAAAGCCATCAATCTGGTGTAGAGGAGCATCACAGTCGACTTGTATCAGCATAGCCATCGAAGACAAGACTAAAATTGGCGTCTACGGCTTCCTGGCTGTAACACTGGGTCTTCTGATTGGACGTTACAGGACTGAGGTCTATTTCACACCATCTAAACATAAAAAAAAATACCCAAATTGTTGAATTTTATTAGATATAATATAAGTAATCAGCCCTTGTATTACAATAGATAGGTTTCTTATCTGAACACATTTTCAGTAACGGAGACCGAGCTTGTTGGCTGAATGGATACCGTAGCGCTATGCAGCACTTTGTAAAGAAATGTATTGTATCCTGAATGCAGCCCAGAGTAAGCAGACAGCTGGGGTGCGTTCAAGCTAGAATACATATCGATATGTATTGCTATGTATTGCCACAGAAGCCGTTCAGCCAGCATGTTTAGTGTAGCAATACGTATTAATACTTTTCACTACGGGTCTGGAGGCCATAGTGTTTTGTAGGAAAATGAAAAGAATGAAATGAACGGACTAGATGCAAGCACAAATCGCTTTCCTGTCATTTTCCTACTAACCCATTCAAGATAGAATACATGCAATACACTACGCTTCAATATTTGTATTCTATCTTGAACGCACCCCTGTATTGACTCACCTCTGCGCGGCATACACATCCATGGCTGTGCCATGTTCAGAGGCAGCATGTTCCAACAGCAGACATCCTAATAACAACATACATCGAAAACGTTGAAAATGTCACAATTTCTGTATAACAACTGGTGGTTTGCCAATCTAATTAAAATCAGATCTCATTTCGCTCCATAAACATTTTGACTTCTTTGGCAAAACAACGAGTGTACAAATAAATACCTAAGCGTCATTTTCGTATCTGATATTAATGAGATTGGTGGTTTGCAAAACCTGGAAGAACAATGAAATAATTTTTCTTCAACATTGATCATCCCAAGAGAAAAGATATGTTCAAAATGGAAGTGGTTAATGGATCAACGTGCACTCATTTCACCTTCTCCCTGGGGAGTATACAACCCAAGTTATACCGGGGGAAACCTTTCCTTACCCATGTACGTCCTGGCGAGACTGAACGCGAAGTCCCGCGCAGCCACCTCCAAGAGGTCCTGATGCTGGAGGGCAAACTGCAGCGTGTTCCTCGCAGCCTCCTGGACTCTCTCAGCGGAAGCCTCCAGGTCTGGACTCCTCCCGGCGGACTCCAACTTGCCCTGGACGTCCTGGAGGAACACCTGCAGGGCCTCTCCCCCGGACTTGCCCACGGCTCTCAGCACGTCCAGAGACAGGATGTTGGTGGTCCCTTCCCAGATGGTCAGCACCTAGAAACAATGACAACTGTATTGGACCAAAGGTCCCTGGTTCAAATCCCTTTCTGGTTGTTGTGGCTTTCCTCCTGCCCTAAGTGAGTGAGTGAATATGGAGTTTCACACATTTGCCCTAAATTGACCTGTGATATAAGTGAAATAATCTTGAAATCAACTGAAAACCCCAATTAATTTTAATTAAAAAAAAAATCTTACCAAAATTATTTATATTTTAATAAAAGAAATTAATAAAATTAAAATTAAAATATATATATATTTTTTTTAAAGTACTGTAAAATGTGTAATACAATAACTGAATGAATTATTGATTTACATCACATCACAGAAGGAATCTTCCACCCGTACGTGACGATATAATACAATAAAATACAATAAAAGACTTGGAAACTGTGCTAGAAAATTACGAAAAACACATATATATATATATATATAATACTTGTAGACGATAAGTATTCAAATATTTCTACCTGCGCATCTCTCAACATTCCAGGAAGTCCTGTGTCTTCGATGTAACCTTGACCTCCGAAACTCTCTAGACCCTCGGACATTGCAGCTATAGCCTGTACATAACAACATGTTTATTACTATGAAGAAACACAACATTATTTCACATAGAGCTCCGGTGACTCCAATTCTTCAACAGGATTTTCTTAACAAAATAATCTTAGTTGACATCAGTTATAAGCTTAAAAAAAGAACAATTGTAGCAGTAGATGTTAAAGACAAACATGTTAAACTGACGCTGTTAGATAAAATGTTGGCCAAAACTATGCCCTACATTTCAACAAAGAACAGAAAGCTTTTACATTATGAATACAATTTTTATTTAAATTTTGTTAACACAATCTATGCAGATTTAATGTGATCAGGACTGTAATATATATAACAAATATTAGAAATAACGATGTTATGGTTGTTCACCGATTTATGAAAGATTTGAAAGTAGTCATGTGAGTCAACTCTACTTTGCACCTGTTTTCCTGTGTAGAGTTTGGCCATGGGAGTCAACAGCCTGAGCATGTGTCCCTGGTTTTCATTGGCTGAGCCACAGTCATCCAATCCCAGCAGTCGTGACACTTCTAATGTCAGCAGAGTGGCTGCACGTGCCTCTACCTACACACACACAGGGGCCTGTTTCACAAAGCAGTTGTAGCATCACAGAGTGAAACAATAGCTTGTACAGTGATCATAGTTCCGGAAATTGGCCCTAAACTGCAAGTTCAAACACATAAAAACAATTCACTGAAAAGGCATAAGGCATGAAATGCGAGTAAAGATGTTCTGATAATTGGGGATGTTTTAGTGGCCCCAAGATTACTAAACTTTTCGAGTACGATTTCATTCTCAAGCTCATGCATAAGCGCAAATTTTATATGGGGATTTGTGAACAAAAAAGTTTCGTAATCTCAGGGCCTGGCGCCCGTTGCACGACGCTCTTGTAGTGCTACAATAGTTGTAACTGGGCTCCCGAAAGCAATAGAAAGCATTGACGTTACAATAGTTGTAGCCTACAAGAGTATCGTGCAACGGGCACCAGGTTTGGAGCGGTTTTAGTAGCATAGTAAAGTAGGTCTGACAACAAGTCTAAGGGCCTGCTCCTTTCTAGCTGTTCTGTCTGTACTTTCTGTCCGATGCATGCGCAGTTACACTATGCTGTCTTGATCCTTGGTAACTGCACATGTGTCAGACAGAAAGTACAGACAGAACAGCTAGAAAGGAGCAGCCCCTATCAGAGCGGGGATGTTACGAAGTTCTTACCTCCATTCTAGCCAGGGTCTGTATATGTAGTGGATAATTTTTCAGCTGTTTTCCAAACGCACTTCTTCTGGTGCTGTAGTCCCGTGCCAGATTCACCATTCTGCAAGGGAGATAACCCAATGAGAAAATGTTCATGACACAACAAACGATAAGCTATTCCTTTTCAGTTCTTCATATTTGGTATTAAAAAACCCCACGTAAACATATGAAGGAACTATATCAACGTGCATCAATATTTTCAATGAATCTGTAAAATAATTGAAATTACCATGTCCCTACCGGTACGTTGGGGAAAGAAGTCTGTGACAACAATATGTTACATTACTAGCCAAGGCTGATGTGCATAAACCAGAGCAGAGCTTTAGGTATACTTCTCAGGGAGTTGAGAAAGAACATTTAATGCACACTGATACATAATTATTATTATTAGCATTAAATTATTAGGATTATTATTGAGTACTACTCGTAACAAAACTTATAATTATTATTATTATATGAATTAATTTATGAATGCTTTACGCCGCAGCGGGAATATTTCACCCATAGGTGATGACAATTATTACTATAGAGTACTACTCATACCAAATCTTGCAATTAAATCATAAATATGAATATAGTAACAATTACAAACAAAATTATCCTCTTGCTCAAAAGCTACAGAACTTTCTCCAAGACACCTAACTTGTCGGTTTTGACTGCGAGCCTACCTCCGCATACCAGCGGCTGCCATGACAGTGTTGTGCAGTCGTGTGAGCGTCAACATGCTACTAATGGACGCCACTCCTTTCCCATTGTCTGACACCTACCACGAAAACAGCAAACTGTCAGTTGGGCAACATAGCATGACAGGCAATACCTTCTCATAGCTGCGGATGCTCCAATGGAGTTATGGAGTCTCGTCAGGGTCAACATTTCAGCGATATTTGCAACTCCTCGACCCTCTTCCGACACCTATGTATTGAATTAAAGGGCAAGTTCATAATCATTTAAATGGCTCTCTTTTTTTCCCCAACATATTTTACTTCAAAAAATTAGATTTGAGTATTATATTCTCAAAAATATACAACTTTACATACATTTTCAGTTCTTTGTATTTCCTACTGTGAAATAAAGCACTAATTAATTCATTCAGTCTAAATATTTGCATTCCACTGACCAAATATGGTCATATCTACAGTTTCTCACCCTGAAAGCTTTAGTTCCATCCAGAAGCAGTTCAGCTGTAGGCAACTGCTTCGTTCCTAACTTGTTCTTCAACCGCTGCACCTCAATTTGATTAAGCTTTCCATCTTCATCTCGAACTTCAAGATAAAACAATGACAAGCCCCGCGTGCCCTGAAATATAGAACAGAATCTTAGAGGTGATGTTACAAACCCATGTGCAAAAGAGTGAAGTAAAATATTATAGGTTAAGTAGACAGAACTTGTATTTGGCGATCTAGAAAGTTGTAAATTTAGAACTGGTTGAGCTCAACGCATTTCCTAATATTGTGCCTAATTTATGTGACCGACATTGAATAGTTTTTGAGTGACGTTACCAAACAGATTAAATATATGATAAGCATGTCAGACAATTTAACAACGAGGATTCATTCAATAACATTGGAGTTTCTAAATGTAAAAAAAATATCAATGAAGTAACCTGCACAACATTTCCGCTGTCGTCCACACATCGAGCCAAGGTGAAGGTCATGTCTGCATCAGTGGCGGAGGAAAACCATTTGTAACCATACAGCTTGTAGCTGCCGTCTGCCTGCAGTACCGCGTGTGTCTCTGTGCCACGTGCTGAGGAGATAGAGGTACAACATTGGTACAACACAGGTACAATATGGCTACAACATGGGTACAACACAGGTACAACACTGGTCGCAATATTGTCAAGTTCCGAGTTCTACTTTGGCTACATGGGTACAACACAGGTACAATATGGATACAACATGGGTACAACACAGGTACAACATGGGTACAACACAGGTACAATATGGCTATAACATGGATACAATATGGCTACAACATGGGTACAACACTGGTCGCAATATTGTCAAGTTCCTAGTTCTACTTTCTCGAGTTCAGAATGTATACAACAGTCCCAATGTACACATGTCTAAGAACATATTAAAAAAATATGGATGTACTACTCTGTCAATTTCAGGTAATTTGTAACCGATGTATATCTCAACCACAATCTATCACCTGCCTACATTTTACCTGCACTCCAAAACTTCACTGATATCTAGGGGTGCAACGATTCACCGGTGCACCGGTGCATCGCGATACAAAGTTTGACGATTCGCGTATCGTATCGCGAGG
>JAUTBV010104357.1:1605-15277 GCA_032361325.1 Lepetodrilus fucensis | reverse complement strand
ACATGTGCATGCTTTTTTTTGTGCCTTATTTAAGTAATATTTTAAACATCGAGTTGTGCTTAGGGTAACGAAATATGAATGTCCGACCATACATTATTTAAAGACTGTATGATGACGTATTCTAGAACAGTGATCCCTACCCATGTAGACAATGGTAGGATCGATGGAGAACTGTATCACTCCATATGGGTTGTCATTCTTCTTCACTGTGATAGGAATGAGTGTCCGAGAACCCAGGGTAGAGGGAGGAGTTCCGTAGCTGAACAGCCGCAGTTTGTACTGCTCATCCAGCTGCAAATGCAAAGACAAATATTTTCCAGTAATTCCGACACCCAAAAAATCGTATCAGCTTCCAATATTATGAAATATTATTTAGTAATTCTGACAAATTTAACTTAAAAAAATTAATAAATGTACATACCGGTATTATTATTATTGTTGTTATTATTATTATTATTATTATTATTATTCTCACCTCAGGGACTCCATCAGCCTTAGCTACTAGTGTTGCTGTAGCCCTTGTTTGACCGACCTTGAATCTGAGCACATTGGTTCCCCCATAGAACTCAAAGTCTCCACGCGGTTCCACTTGGTACCGCACCTCGGTTGTGGTGAGACTGCCGCCAGTACGCTCCACCACGATCATCACAGACTCGGAACCCTCCTGGGAATGTCAAACAATTTGACGAAGATGACATCGAATTTCTCTGAATCACATTTGGCCAAGTCAAGACCAGTAGGAGCATCTTACATCATACCCATCTACAATTTCCAACATACCATTTCTATACTCTGCTATACCTATGTCTACTCAGAACATACCTGTATGCTATAGCTGTCTTGCATCAAAGGAGCTGTCGCAAACTGAAATACTCCAGATGGATTGTCATTGGCCAGGACCGTGACTTTGACCTCGGTTGACCCAGGTCGCAGCCTCTGTGTCACAGTGGAAGTCTCTATCTTCAGTGACACTGTGACTGTCTCATTCACTTCCGGAACGTTGTCGGCCAGGACAGAAATGGCCAGACTCATCGCAGACACACCTGTGGGAAGAGCAATGATCAGTAAGTATATCGTAATTACTCTAATAATCCGAACCCTCTAATGGTATGAACACCTACATATATTTCCGAATTATTTTTTTCCAATCCTAAAAATACGAACATGACCTTTTTTTCCCAATCTTAATTTTTTAGTACGATTTCAATCTGAATAAAAAGTATTGTTCACAAATTCTCATACACATTTTGAGTTGAGAATGAAATCATACTCAGAAATCTGATCTTTATATAAAACTGATTTGTCTGTGATCTCTGCTGTCAGTACATGTATCTCCTACCTGAAGCCATGTCAATGAAGCCTGTTAGGCTGCTGAAGTCCTCGGGGGTCACATACTTGGCCCCTGGCCCCGTCCCTGTCAGAACCCACTTGAGCTTCACCATGCCATTGTTCCCTTCTCTGGACACCTTCAGCTGGATCTGCAGGACAAACACATCTAGGTCCTCATCAAGTATCTCCTATCTCCTGCCATACACTGCTACAGCTAATAGTCTACAGTGTCTCCTACCATCTAGTCTACAGACAGTACCTCCTACAATCAACTGGCACAGTGTTAATAGTCTACAGTGTCTCCTACCATCTAGTCTACAGACAGTACCTCCTACAATCAACTGGCACAGTGTTAATAGTCTTCTCAGTAAGATGCTTCAATACAGGAATTGCTGAACAGAATGTACTCTGTCATATGTATTAGCTAGGCAGCAAAGAATGGCATGGCATAGTTTCTTCCATCACAAGGATGGGGAAGGTAAAGCTGGTGTACTTAGCAGCAAAGTATCATAACAGGACACTGAAATGCTGGACACCTACAACTTTGTTTCAATACAGGACATTGAAATGCTGGACACTCACCACTTTGTGTCAATACAGGACATTGAAATGCTGGACATCCACCACTCTGTTTCAATACAGGACATTCATAAGCTGGACACCCAATACAGGACATTGAAATGCTGGACATCCACCACTTTGTTTCAATACAGGACATTGAAATGCTGGACACCCACCACTTTGTTTCAATACAGGACATTCAGAAGCTGGACACCCAATACAGGACATTGAAATGCTGGACACTCACCACTCTGTTTCCTGTCTGCGGTTCCTCAACGGTGACGGGCGACGTGTTCTCAAAGCCGATCTCCCCGTTGGCATCTGCCGCCGTCACCGGGATAGTCACCAGTGTGCGGGACTGCTGGACGGGACTGTTGAAGGACCCGTAGGGCGGTTCTGAAAGCACACATGACTAACATTAACATGGTTTTAGTTTGGTAATGAAGACACAATCATGTAACTGAAAAACATGGTATTTGGATGGTCCTGATCATAAATGTTACTGAAAAACATGGTTTTATGACATGTCAGTATATGAGGTCTTTTCAAGGTTTCATAACGAAGAAGATCATAATTAATAAATCACATCCTAGAATTTGGACCAGACAAGAAATTATTAAAACATTTTATGTAACATTTCATACCTAAGAGGTATGCAGTATATCTGCAGGTGCTAGTCGGGTATTGGGAGAAGCTTCAATGTAAAATTTCTTTTGATAATCAGGGAAATAGGCAATTCAAGGCCCATTTATTTGATGTAAATCCACCGGACCCGTCTCCCATACCAAATGAAGAGCTAGTGAATGCGTGAATATGGAGTTTAACGTCGCTGCAGGAATCTTTCACCCATTTGCGACAATATGAAGAACCAGATGTTGCATGTTGATGCCTTCTCCAATCCATGGATGACATATCCAATCAACGGTCAAGCATCAATTTTCCTTAATGAATTGACTCACTGATTTCCAGGATGAGGTCCAGGATCTTGGCAGTGAAGCGGCCTCCTGTCTGTAGGAATGCTGACTGCTGCAGCGGAACCAGAGCAGTGATGATGTTCTGACCTTGCATCAGGAACATCTCATAGTAGTCCTTCTCCAGCACCTCCCCTACAACCACAGCACCAGATCAGACTCTCATTTCTCCTGACAAATTTGAGTTTGAGATATTGCTCAACTGAGATTTCTCCCATCGACTCCCATTAACCAGTGTATAAAACTCCAGAAATTCACTGCCAGACATGAGGACTGGTAAGTCTGAGAATTTACCCGTCCTTGTACATGTTGGCCAGTGATCGATGATATACATCTTGAAAAACACATAAAAAGTAACATGACATGTGGGCGTGCAAGGATAAAATGTTACCCGTCCTCGCTGAAAATAACCCGTCGCGGTCGTGCAAATGGGCTCTATTTCAAACACTGCATTAACTAGTGTAAATTCTCAGCCGTATTGGATTTTTTCTCTCTCTCAAGTTACAACATCTCAGGACTCCGGCTTCAAATCAGGTCCTGGGAGTTGGGCATCATAATGAAATAAAATTTTCTTCCAGAATCTCTCAGTGCAATAGCTCAATAACACGTGATATTTCTTCTGAGATCATGATTAACCCTCTCCCTGCTGAAGGCAACTGGAGATGCCCTAATAAGCAGTACATTTGCCTAATCCAGCAGGGAACCGTACTCAAAAAAGTTTCACAACCTCACGGCCAGAAAATAATTATCATCTGGTTTCTGAGCGACGGCTTGAGCGCAGACAGTTATTTTGGTATATAATATTTTACCTGTGCGATCCACATTGTTGTTGTCTTGGTACGTCAGAGAAATGTTGGCGATTAGATTGACAGATCGTCCCCCTTCCCGCTTCAACTGTAGCTTGAGTGACCGCGAGTTTAGTGTCTGGGGGAGGGAAGGAAATATGTCATACTTGTTAAATATGATTAAACACAGGCATGATAACAGACAATCATGATATTAGCGGAAAACAAGCCTGGGGTCTGGGGGCTGCAGTCTCCAAGCCACATCCAGCGCAAATAAAACAACCCCTGGAGAAATATATCAGTGGATTTTTGCCGATCCATGGAAAATTGCCTTGCCTATCAACAGGAGAACCTTCAAGTTAATTCAATATGTAAGCAAATAAGTTAAAAGCCTTGCAATATTACATAGTCTGGGCTTGACAGTAAGGATGGTCTGCCCATCAGGGACAGGTATTATCCACAGACAGACAAGTGAAACAGCCCAGATTAACAAGCCCTTTACCTATACAGTATAATGTCCAATAGGACATAGGGACAGGTGCCTCAAAAGTTAACGTAGAGCCATGATAGTAGGTTGAACATATTTTAATACTTGTCAAGAGGACTTACCGTGATAATACCCTGCTTAAACTGACTGTCGAACTCAATCTTGCCGTACATGTCATCGCTGTCCTCAATCAACAGATACGCCTCTCTCACCCCGTCCACCTTCGCATTCCCAGTCGCTGACACCAGCTGAACTTTGAACTTCTCCGCCGGCTCGGGCGTCGGGTCTTGGACGATAGTCAGCTGGATCTGAGCCGTACTGGCGCCGTCCTCGAAGATGATGACCCCGCCGAGTGGGCCGACGTCCGAGGTCACCTGGTCGGTGCTGAAGTTGTAGTGGTCCACTTTCCAGCCAACTTCCACCCGGCCGAACACGCCCGCGTTCCGCACCACGGGGAACGTGACCACAGTGAACCTGTCCTCGTTGACCTGTATTTCCGGGTTTATCGTGGTGCTGTCTTTTGTCTGAAAGCTGATAACGCCACTCGGATTGTCGTTGGCGCTAATGGTGATGGTCGCCGTGGCGACGTTAGGTGCCCAGACGACGTCGCCTGAAACTGTCGAGAGCCTCAGGATGAAGTTTTCGTCCATTTCTGGAATATCGTCGTCGAGGATGTCGAAGGTGATTAATTTGATTGTCTCCCCTGGTTTGAAGGTGACTTGTCCATCGACTACGGTATAGTCTGAGTTGCGTATGGCTGTTCCCGATATTCCCGCTGTGTACTTTACAGTGGCTGGCTCTGACAGGGAGCCGATCCTAGTGACGCCGTCTGGCGCTAGACCTCGAGTCAGTCTGATGTTGTGGCTCTTTTTACCAGGACCTTCAGGAAATCTGTAGTCAGACTGAAACAAATGCAAGATGAAAAAACATTACACCATATAGAACATATTGGTTCCTTGAAATTCTGTATCCATAACGTAGCATGGCCCAAAGATTACGTAACTTATATTTAGTATTTCATGCTCAACTCAAAGTTTTGTTCACAAATTCCTATATAAGATTTGACCTTAAGCATGAAATACTACTCAAAAGGTTTCGTAATCTTGTGGACTGGTCTTAGTCAATGTGGTTATGCCTTTAGGTAAATCAGTAGAGTTTTGGACTGACAATCCAGAAAATTTGGTTTGAATCTTGAGATGGCCATGATCCTTTTTATTTTAGGGTTTAGAGCAATTTTCTTACACTTATATCATTGTTTGTCAGTTTATAACAGGAAAATATTCAAAATCTGTAGCGCTGAATATTGCAGTAAACCTGTGAGCACCAGCTGGTACTGACAAACCAAGGATGATATCTACTTTGCCATAACTTTCCCAAACATTGATGTCAGGCTCTCAGACATGGTCACATTTCAATGGTGCCCAATGTGTATATTTTGGTTGTTCCTGATCTGTTGTGGTTCATCAGGACATAAGCCTTAATTCCTGTCATCCTGTCATCCTGTCAGGCCTAGAGCAGCATTATACTTACACTGGAGAAGCCTAAAGGAGCATCGTTGGCCTTTATTATCAGTGTCAGATCCCCTTTGTCGATTTTGGCTTCAGGAGAGGTGCTCACCAACAGAACATGAAACGTTTCAGCATTCTCTGATATCTAAAAAAACAAAAAGAGAACCATGTCATTAAACATAACTGAACAACAGCAAACAATTGAAGCATCATTGAAATAATGTAAAAGCAGTCATGGCATATATTTCTTCACTGATCTAGTTGTACTCCTCATTAATCATTGATGCATTATTTACATTTGTTGTAATACTGAAAGGGGAAAATATAAGTTGTCTGAAGTACTTACATCATCAGCTCTGATCTGCAGCTGAAGGTTTGTCTTCAGTTCGTTTGGTTCAAATGTCACAATGCCGCTGTTGGGGGTAATATCGCTGTCAGTATCTGCTTCTACACTGCTGCCGTTCACCTGTATGTCAACACATGGAGGACACTCAGCAACCATACCTCAAGAAATACATGTACTATTCATGGTCTCCATAACCCACTGTTTGTCTTGTCTTCTTTTTGGATTGGGGTTTAGATGTGTGTCAAGATTGACACACATCACGGGTGGTCAGTTTAGCACAGGATGAAACCAGCAACATTCGTAGTTCTGAATGTTGCAGTAAACCTGTGAGCACTTGCTGGTACTGACAGACCAAAGATGACAACTGCATTGCCATAGTACAGACAGTGCATCCTATCAATATCGCATCAGAAAGCTAACTTTTGCAAACATTGATGCCCAGCTACTGGATTAGAACCCAGAGCCTTTGGCTTCAAAGTAAAATGTTCTACTATTGCATTACCACACACAAGGACACAAAGAACCAGTAATTGTGTATTGAGCACTGAACTGGACCATCCATGGTCTCTAGCAAAGTATAATCTATTCTGAAGTCATCTTGAGGGTTGCATTGGGTTGATGTATCATTTACTGATTCTGGGTACATAGACTAACATAGAGGGTACATCAACCCATATACCTCCAGGAACAAGTAAGTTGATATTTAATGCATCCTACTAAGTGCTAATATTCAACTGATATTGGCGCGATTAATAGTCAAATATTGTATTTCTTCAAATAATAAATCTTTACTGAAATTATCGTAGTTATAATAATTATTATATTTCATTTTCAGGGGTGTAGTCAGAAATGAAATAAAGTACAGGCCCACATTAGACTACATGTTACTCTTGCTTTCCGAAGACTAACTTATCTGCAGACACAGTCCCTGTGGCCTAAATAGTAGCCACGCCCTTGATTTGTGCTCACCGAGAAGGAAATTGTGACCTTTCCAAATGATCCCTTTGTTCTGACGATCTCCAGATTGGCGATGGCAGTGTATGTTTCTTCCTTCACCTCGCGATATAAGGGCTGAAATACAGTGGAATTTAATGTGCGATGAAACATTTTGTAAAATGAAATAACGTTTCTTCATTCAACTTTCAATGCAATAGCCGAATAGTGGGTGATATTTCTGTGAAATAATGTTATTGATAATAAAGTAATATGGTATGATATATTTTGTGGCTATTTCAATGGGAAGTGGACCAATAACCTGATAAATGTAAGACAAAAACTCTAATATTTTGTTAAAGACTGCTAATGAGATAACATATGGAAGGCCATGAAGTAATAAATATTAGTGAAATATCACTACTCATATAACAAGAATACCAATACCAGATACACCATCAATCAGTTAACTGCACTTAACATAGGAACAAGGTGGGAAGAAAATGACATAGCACATTTAAAATGAATCACTGGAAGGGAGACTACTCTAATCAATATGCTTCATTGTCCCATTTGGCAGTGGCAAAGGCCTCTATAGAATGATAGTGACCAGTACATTAACATAGAAACCATGGCGAGAGTTTCTTACTTCGGCAAAGCTGAAGATTCCATACGCGTCATCATTGGCCAGAATGGTGATACGCAGTTTGAACGGCTGGGCAGCAATGGCCGCCCGCCCCACGATGGTGATACGGACCATATGGAACTCATCACCCTCGGGAATGTCGTCATCGCGTGTTGTGAAGGTGACGGTTGACGTGTCAGGCCCACTAGGAGTGAATCTGGCCACTTGGTTGTCGCCGATGAAGTCATCGTTAATATCGTTTTCAATCTGAAATTAAAAATAATCATAATCATAATTTCAATGTAAGTTCCAACTGTAGAATTTGATGATTATAGAATTACACTTGGACAACAAAAAATGGAAAGAAAAAATATAAATAAAGTAGTGTTTGAGATGTAAAGAATGCATGGTAATGTAACTTTAAGAATGTATATATATGATATGTATGATAATATGCCAAATCTCATATAATAATAACTTCAATTAAAAACTTAAATTTTATTATGATGTTTAGAATACAATTTATAAAAAAAAACATCTGTTGATAATATTTTAATTTCTATCCCATTAATAAACTATTCCTTTCTACGTCTACTCCATAAACAGAAATAGTTGAACTATCCATCTATAGATTAATCAGTCATACATACTCAACAAAATAAATTAAGGGCCAGTTGCCATTTTGGGCATATAAATTTATAAATTCTTTTATTTTAACAACAAAGAATTTAATAAAATATTTAATAAAATAATCTTTTCCAAAAATATGGCAACAAGATGGATATATATGCTCTTGAAAACATTGAGCATAGTTGGGAAATGGGCAGGATTTATAAAAAAAATATACCATATACATGTATATATTTTTACCAATAAGATTCTTTTATGGGTCTTGAAGATAGATCCTTGAATAAATATGTGATAGAGGGTTCAAACAAATATAATCAGCAAATGGTCGAAAAGAAATTTAGGATCCGATAAATAAAAATGGCTTGAGATGGAATATAGCAAAATAAATATAAATATATATTGAATATTTACAATAGAGCAATAATAATAATAAAAATAAAAATAAATAATAATAATAATAATAATTTAAAAAATAATAATAAATAATAATAACTATACTACTAATAATAATAAACAAAATCAAAATAATAATAATAATGAAAGCATACAAGATTATAGTCCTTTGCAAAAACACAAAATGTTGTAGAAGAACATAAATAAGGTGTTTACTGAATTATTGAAATATATAATATGCATATTTTTAGAGTATATTATATAACCAAACTATAAGTAAAACAAATTAGACATGAATGTATTCTAACGTAACACATTCATAAACACAAGATAGATGATATATTAAATACTGATTTGAGATCAAGTCTACTGTGGGATTCAGAAAGGTAGGGATTCATATAAAAAAAGATATTTAAGAACTTCAGGGATGTATGGGTTGGTAGACAAAAATAATCTAATTGGATATAAATTATCCAGTTAATAGCAAAAATGCTAAAGAATCGTGCAGTTTTCCCCAATCAGACAATATATAGTATCCCAGCTGCTTAACCCAAGACTGAGGCAGGCAAATGTACAAAATAAACTCACTGCTCGATCTATCTACAAGTTGAATTAAATCAAAGTTGGATAACATTAATACTGTTAATGTACACTAAACATATACAAGTGAACAGGATCTGTTTCTAAATCTTTTAAATCTTACTGCAATGTATGGAATTTTACTGTTATGTAATGCTATTCTGTCAACAATGGAATAACATTTAATCAGTAAATAATGATTCCATTACATTTTCCACAAAACAAACATGTGGTGGGGTCTATATTATAACACCAGAACCAAACTTGTGGTCTATTCCTCAGACCCATGCCAAATTCCCAGCAATCTGATTGGCTTACATGGTTAGGTTTAGGAAAATATTGTATTCATATTTTGGGTCATGTGGGCCAATCAGATTGCCAGGAATTGGGTCCAGGTCCGGTGAATAGACTGCAAATATTGGTCCAGTTTCCAACTCTGGGGAATTGTGTCTTAACAAAATTCATGTAATAATACAGATACTGTTACATTTTTTGGTTACAAGTGAAGAATAAACATTACAGATCTCAATTTGTTTGTACAACCACATTCAAAACGAAATGGCTACTTACTGCGACGATGACTACCAACTCATCACTGATTTTTCCACTCTTCTGCACAACTACGTTAAACTGGTCACCTTCCTTCACGACTATGTTCGAACCTAGAAGTTTCACTGTCACCTGACCAGTTACCGTGGAAACCAAACTTGTAAAAAGTAGGCCAAGCAGGTGTTGATGTAATATCATCCTGAAAACGAGGACAAAATTTATTCCATTAAAAATGTATGAAAGATAGTTGAAATACATGTGTTGTGTTGTGTTGTGTTGTGTTGTATGGAGCATCAATAGTATTTTCAGAATTGAAAAGAAAGTACCAATATTTTCATACTAATTATGACTGGTAAAAATAATTTTAAAAACTTAGACATTCGAATTATTCGATTGGTTAGTTGGTTTGGGGTTTAAAGTCACTTTCTAGAATCTTTCACTAATATCATGACTTGCATGCATATGTACTGGCCAGTCCTTGCTTTACACCTTTAATGCTGAGCGCCAAGCAGTCAAATTATTCGAAAAATACCATTTGCCAAATTGGACATACATGTATATCTGTATTCTTACATTCAGGAAAAAACCTGCTTTCAGCAATTAATTATGGGTTTGAACTATAATAGGGTATGAATTAATAGAGGAAATAAATGTCACTACTTTTTATTAAATAAAACTGCATAATATACATCCATCTACATATAACATGCTTAAAGGGATACAATTAGAGATGGCCTGATCGTTTTGTCACTTTTCTCATTCGTAATGCATTCCGAGTGTTTAATTTGTACCAAAGCATTCAGAATATCTCGAATACATTCAATTCATTCGATATTTTTTGTTGAGTAGATTCTTCTATTCCAGAATAGCATTCTGGAATAATATGAATGTGCAAAACGAACAGCCCTAGATATTGATGATCATTTTAGACTAAATTTGAGCTGCTCATGAAAAGCAGTATATATGTCTATTTACTTCATTACAACAATGGCAAACATACAGAAAGTGTTGTACATAATTTCTAGTGTGGAGTCCTCACTTTGAGTACATGTACTAGTATATAGAGATCCCATCACAGTTAGCTTGATACGTATGAGATTGATCTGTATTAGTAACAGTAACTGCCCATTGTACCTGTATATCTATAATCAATACCACACCTTTACCAGATGGTCGTCTGAAACTCGTCATCATTTGTACCATAATAGTGTACTTAGTACTGTATACTAATCCTGTATCTTAGAGTAGGATAGCAACAAATTAATTTTACAAATAGTACTGTATACTAATCCTATATCTCAGAGTAGGATATCAAGAAATTAATTTTACAAATAGTACTGTATATCCTATATCTCAATAGTATATAAACATAATTATTAAATTGACAATATGTTTCACTTTTGTAGAAGGTTAAAACATGTGCCTATTTAATTTTAAGTTTTAATAAATTATTACGGTATGCTAATTCTATGGTTAAATTCCTGCTATGACATCATCACATGAATCATATTTAACAATTGCTTACTTTAAATATATACAATCACAGATAGTTATCAGGCAATGTTCTAGATGATCACATTGCCCAGGGTCATTGATAGATTGTTAAACAATAGTCAGGCATTTCAGATGTTTCTTCTTCTGCTCAGTATATTATAGGTTTTCTAAATTACCCTTGGCTTTAGATACCATATCTAGCTAGCATTATATTGGAATTTGGCCATCAATCAATAAAGATACTAAAATATTTAGCACCTAACAATATTAGCTCATCATTACATAATGAAACATTTTTAGAAGCCAATCACCGTCATGATCCTTGGTTGTGCAACTCTTGTAGTTTTATAGAAGATAGTTTCAATTATATTTTTAACCCTGTTCATTTCAGTAGATAAGTGTGGTTGCTAAATTGAAACAATTGTATACCACGTGTACCATAATTACCCTACTAATTTGAACAGGAGAATATAATTAAATTTGTAGGTGTTCAAATTATTAGAAAAATATGAAAATTGATTTTTATTTTTATTGGTATAATTAGGAACAACAAAATTACAGTACAAAAGTACCAAATATGAGTAATAAATGGAGGAATTACATTTTTTAAATTGTTGATTTTTTTTATTGTTTGAATAGAAATTAGAAAATTACAATTTGAAGAAATTGTTCATGTTTGTATTTTTAGGGTCAGATATGTGTGCATGTGGTAGGGAAATGAATTTAGGTGTTAGAAGTATTAGAGGGTTTGAATTATGAAATCTAGTTGACCCACCTTAGGGTCAAGCTTGTTATTACCCGAAAATATAAATAATGAATTTATTTACATACATATTTTTATTCCAGCAGATATGTTATGGAATAACACTTTAAAAATTCCACAAAATATCAATAATGGCTGCATTGTATTTATTGAGAGTCTTTCTGCTGAAAATAATAAAAATAAATAACCAAAGTACCTCAATAATATTGACATGAATCACATGATATATTTTACAATGGAAAGTGTTGTATCAAATTGGCAGACTGAACCAATATTCAGAAGTATTTAGTGAACAGCTGTTGATCTGGTTCAGTCATTTTGATCAGTTACAAATGACAGAAACACACAGGAGACACCATGGAATTCTACCCACACTAATAATAATCCCAGTGAAAACATTTATCGCAGTAATTGATATATTTATTGTTATACAATTGCAATAGGAATAGTTCACCCATACACTACAAATTTATGACAGTACAAAAGCAATTAAAGTATGTATTATTATATGTCAGGTGAATGCAACATTAATTTAGTTTCAAAACAAACAAACAAGTTTCACAATCTGTCCCTGTCCAAATTTGCACAATCATCTTCTGCAAATGTATTTAAAATAAATACTGTTTTAAATTTGTTTCTAGTATAATAATAACTTGTTCTTTTCACAATCTTACTTGTACTGCAATTGCATTTATAATATTATATTTAAAAAAAATGTAACCACAATACTTGTAGTTCCAGCAATTAATTGTCTAACACATTCAGTCTAGGGATCTAATCAATTGTTTCAAGGATGTAATTACACTAAATCCCTTTTTGACAAATTAATTTCAAAGAAATGTTAAGATTTTGGTAAAATTGATAATAAATCGGTATGCAGTACATTATTAAAATTACAAGTTAACTCGGAATCAAACTTGGGGAAAATATACCATGAAGTGGACTCTTTTAAAATTAAAGGCACATTACATCAGTTTTTACTGTTATGCTCACCCATATGTACTCCAGATTTTGACGACATCCATTGGCAGAGCTACCATGACTAGGGTAAAACCTCCAATGAATTGTAAGGCAACGTGGATGACATTAAATATTGAAGTCTTGTGCTTAGATCTGAACACCTTCGTCACCTCACAACTCATGCAATGTGAGTCATACAAACTATACTATATCTGTAGTGCTACTGCCTATATTTGTGATGATAGTATATGTCTATATGGAGGTTGTGTCTTAATATGAATTACAAACTTAATGAGTACATGTTACAATAACACATAGTATAGTCAGTGCTAGCAGGTTTACTGCAACATCCAGCACTACAGATGTTGTAGGTTTCCTCCTGCTCTAGAAACTAGAAACAAGCCGTGATATAAGTGAAAGAGTCTTGAAAGTGGCTCTAAATCACAATTTAAAATAAATTTAAAAAAATAAAAAAATCTTTTGTTTTTTAATAAAAATAAAAATAAAATAAATATATTTTTTTAAATACTGTATAGTAGACTATGAAACCCATATGAAATCAACATTTGTAATTATAGAGATCAATAAGTAAAGTACAGTCAAAACAGAGACTAATTCTATAAATAAATCTACTTTTCACTATGTTGGAGCATGATAATTTAGGTTTTTGGCTAAAACCTGCTAGGAATGTATGTAGTCATACTACGATACTTACTTTATGATAGGAATGTATGTAGTCATACTACGATACTTACTTTA
>JAUTBV010104346.1:0-15277 GCA_032361325.1 Lepetodrilus fucensis | reverse complement strand
AAGCCTATGTCTACCTGGCTACCTGTTGCACTGAAACAATGTTGTTCGAACCGAAATCTACTCATTATACCATCCATAGAGTCGCACTCTTTTATATTTTGGGTTTTTTGTTTTACCGCGTCATTTCTGACTTTAGTCAACTATTCTATCTCGGAGAGTTCATTCTAGATTTTCAGTTAACCTCCTGAATTGTGTCTTGTTGTGTCTTGTTGTGGATTCTAGCATAAAACCATACTCATAGCGTTATAGATTTTAAGGGTCGGGGATTGAAGGTTGAATAAATTGCACTAAGAATTGCTTTGAAAACCCTAAAATAACCAGGTTATGCAAGGGATTCCTTCTAAAGCAAAATCATACGACAGTGGGCTAAATTTGAGCCATCGCTTGCCTGGATATTGAATAAATACTGTTGATTTTTTGGCGAAACCAGAAGTCTCAGTTGGATGGCGAATATTTATTATAGCGTAATAAACTAGTCCGAGGAAAGCTGACCAAAAGCATCGTGAATTTTTGTTCTGGCAGGATGCAAACCATAACTTACTGAGTTACCATAAAGACCCTGCGTAGACATATGATACGACCAACCTAAAAAACAATCGAGCTAAGACGCTCTAACCCTCCCTAAGTTCAGCAAAAAAGCGCCATTAGCTAAGGAGCTATATACTTGAATAAACAAGCACAACAAAACTATGGAGATGATCCTCTCACCGTACGTGAATCCAACAAATACCAGGAAGAATATGTTCACTCTTTCGTCGACAAATGGGATTCACTCATAGATTGGGAGGGGCGTGCGCAAGCTGAAGGAAAATTCTTTATCGAAAAGCTGCGCGAGCACGGCGCTAAAAAGGTGCTGGACGTAGCGACCGGCACGGGTTTTCATTCCGTACAACTCTTAAAGGCAGGCTTTGAAGTGACTAGCGTAGATGGTAGCCCCACGATGCTAGCCAAGGCGTTTGAAAATGCCCGCAAACATGGCCAAATTCTGCGTACCATCCAAGCCGACTGGCGCGAACTCAATCGAGACGTGCATGATCTCTATGATGCCGTCATCTGTTTAGGGAATTCCTTTACCCATCTGCATGAGGAAAATGATCGGCGTAAATCTTTAGCCGAATACTACGCAACCTTGCGCCACGACGGTATACTGATTCTTGACCAGCGCAACTACGATGCCATTCTCGACCATAAGATTGAACCTAGCCATGACTTCTACTATTGCGGTGACGAAGTACGGGCTGCCCCCGAGCATGTGGATGAAACCTTGGCACGCTTTAAATATGAATTTTCTGACGGCGCTAGCTATCATCTTAATATGTTTCCACTGCGCAAAGCTTATACGGAACGGCTGATGAAGGAAGTGGGTTTTCAGCGGGTAACGACCTTCGGTGATTTCCAAGAGACCTACCGCAAATCAGAGCCTGATTTTTTTATTCATGTTGCGGAAAAAGCCTACATTGGGAAAACCGAACGATGAGTGCACACTACTCGGCCACAGTTAAAACCGCCCAGGAGTACTATAACAGCGATGATGCTGATAACTTTTACTTCCATGTTTGGGGTGGCAAAGACATCCATATTGGTATCTATCAAACCCCAGAAGAAGATATCGCAACTGCTTCTGAACGCACAGTGGCCACCATGTCGTCACAATGCCAAGCTAAACTTAATGCTCACACTCAGATACTTGATGTCGGTGCGGGTTATGGCGGCGCGGCGCGCTGGCTGGCCGGGAAATTCGGCTCTCATGTAACCTGCCTGAACCTCAGCGAATCACAGAACATTCGTAACCGAACAATGTCAATCGAACAAGGCATGGCTGACCACATCGATGTTATCGATGGCAGTTTTGAGGAGATTCCAGCGACTGATCAGCATTTCGATCTAGCTTGGTCCCAAGACTCCATTCTTCATTCAGGCCAACGCAAGCGGGTGCTGGAAGAAATCAATCGGGTACTAAAGCCAGGCGGAGAATTTATCTTCACTGACCCCATGCAGGTCGATGATTGCCCTACAAACGTTCTTCAACCTGTATTGGAACGCATACATTTAGACAGTTTGGGTTCATTTGCCTATTACCGGCAGCAAGCCCAAAACTTGGGTTGGGAAGAAATCAGTATTGACGACCTTACTCCACAGCTAGTTTCCCATTACACCCAGGTTCGACAAGAGCTAGCAAAACGACGCAGGTCACTGGCCGGTAAGGTATCTGAAGAATATATAGACCGCATGATTCAAGGCCTGGGTCACTGGATTGATGCTGGAAATAACGGCTACCTGTCCTGGGGCATTATGCACTTTAGAAAGCCGGCATAAATATTAATCGTTGCATAAACATCTGCATGCTCAACGAGGCCAGCAACAAACGTTCTCTCACCGCGAAGCACACAAAGAAAAATACGATTAATCAAGCGGATACTTCGTGGTGAAAAACTGTTTGCAGATAAACCCCTAAACCGCGCATATACTTATGCCGCGACTAATAACTCCGTCACTATAGCTCCCTCCACCTCTCAACTTTTAATTTTTCTGTTGGCTACCCTCCTGTATAGAGTTACTAAAATGGACCATAAAAATTCACCCCCTGCTAACTGGAGCTACAAAAACAACAAGGGCCATACCGTCCTCGATTTTAATCCGATGGTCTTCCTCTCTGCCTCCGTACTCATTGCACTTTTTGTGGTGCTGAGTTTAGTTTATCTCGACGAATTCTCACATTCGATCGATGCCCTACAAACCTGGATAGCAGATCAAACTGGCTGGTTTTTTGTATTGATGGTCAATGTGGTTCTAGGATATCTACTGTTCCTAATGATCGGGCCTTTTGGCAGCATTCGACTCGGCCAAGCAGATGAACGCCCAGAGTTCTCTCGCACCGCGTGGTTTGCCATGCTGTTCTCTGCAGGAATGGGGATCGGCTTGATGTTTTACAGTGTCGCAGAACCACTTAGCCACTTATCCACTCCCCCGCATGGTGCGGAACTCGGCAGCACGACCGCTTACCAGGATGCTATTAAAACAACCTTCCTTCACTGGGGGCTACATGCTTGGGGACTCTATGCCCTAACCGGATTGGGGCTGGCCTATTTTGCCTTTAACCACGACCAGCCGTTAAGTTTTCGTGCCATCTTTCAGCCACTACTGGGTAATCGTATTCATGGTTTTTGGGGGCATACCATTGATGTGTTAGCAACCGTTGCGACACTCTTTGGTGTAGCAACCTCATTAGGACTGGGTGTATCACAAATCAATACGGGGCTTAACCACCTATTCGATACTCCCATTAGCCCCGGTTCACAGATCATACTAATTGCCGGCATCACCTTAATAGCAACACTATCGGTCGTCTTGGGATTGGATAAAGGCATCAAACGGCTTTCTGAATTCAACATGGCTCTTGCGACTATCCTCTTATTTTTCGTATTACTGATAGGGCCCACACTATTTATTTTCAACGGTTTCGTTGAAAACCTGGGTCTCTACCTCGATGATTTTTTCACCCTAGCATTCTGGAATGAAACTTACTCCCAAGGGAACTGGCAAAATGACTGGACGGTCTTTTACTGGGGCTGGTGGGCCGCCTGGGCACCCTTTGTTGGAATGTTCATTGCGCGTATTTCACGCGGACGCAGCATTCGAGAATTCATCGCGGGTGTACTACTGGTTGCCACCGGCTTAACCTTTGTCTGGTTATCAGTATTTGGCAATTCAGCGTTATACATTGAACTTGCTGGCCCAGGCGGACTCGTAGAGGCCGTACAGGAAGACCTGACGCGGTCACTGTTTGTGTTTTTCGAGAAACTGCCGCTCGCCACCGGGCTAGAGATACCTCCCAGCGTGTTACTGGGCATTAGCACTCTAGCCATCGTTGTGATAATTACCTTCTTCATAACCTCATCAGATTCGGGCTCCCTGGTCATCGACATTATCACCGCCGGTGGTCATCCCAACCCACCCGTTGCCCAGCGTATTTATTGGGCGACCACCGAAGGTGTTGTTGCTGCAATATTGCTTGCCGGCGGTGGGCTGGCTGCGCTGCAAACCGCCGCAATTGCGGCAGGACTGCCCTTTGCTGTACTGATACTACTGATGATTTATAGCCTGCATCGCGCACTCACAAACGAACTATCAAAAACAACAACGTAAAAACAGCCGATTACACTTCACTATCAGGTTTATGATCCATTTTCTGCCAAGCGCAAACCCTGAGTATTTGCGTCCCCAGCACCGAGAAATAATGGATCTATTTGAAATGGATTGCCAGCCCAGGTGCAAACAAACCGAGTTGACCACCTATAGGGTGCCCCTAAGATAACGCAGAATAATGATTTCAGATGAGGTGATTTCAAAAGGCGCATAGTCACTCTACGCAACGATTTGAGATCGCCCCATCTGGGACAATAAGGCATGTTAGAGTATCGACGTTATTTCATGCACGTTCCTTAATGCGTATAACCGAGATAACATGGTCGATCAGGATACGTTCACCAATGATCACTTATTCCCTCTTTAATGATATAAGGGAAGGAGGACACTTAATAAGCTATGGACAGCCAACAAAACCATCGACAAAGTTTTCGTATTAATGATCGGGTCGCAATACTAATCCGTAGCCTTGACAAGGGTGAGATGCATCAGTTGAATTCATCGTTTGAATTGCGTCGACGTGAATTGGCTCAGGCTCCAGATTCTGACCCAATTGCCGACTATAAGAAATACCGTGTCAGCCAAATACAAAAACGCTGCCCTGAAGCCCATGATTATATTAGCTACCTTGAGGAGAAGATTGAAAAACTGGAGCGTAATTCTGTAGCTTGTGATAGCTTGCTCCCAATGCATCCTTCCAGTTTAGTGAGTCTGAGTACATCAGGAATTCAGTTTCAATCTGAAATAGAATATTTGCGAGATAGCTTAATGGAAATTACGGTACGCCTTTTTCCTTCCCAAGCTGCGTTACTATTTTTTGCTAGAGTCACCCGTAGCGAAGCAGTTACAGGCGCTCAATCACATACCTGGAGGATCGGAGCATCCTATACCCATATCCATCAGAAAGACGAGGAGACCTTGGCACATCATATTCATCAATATCAAATTGATGCACTGCGTTTGCAGATGACTGCCGATGCTTCTTCAATATGAAGCATCGCGGATGCGGCAAAGAATACTAAAGCCATGTCTAAAAAAGGTTTTACTTTCATAAATGGGTATCTTGAGCCCAGGTTTTCCAATAGCTGTGTTACTAAATACTCGGAATAGAACTAATATTACAAGCACTTAGCACCTTGCTCTTAAAAAATCCCGGATCTCAATCTGCTCAACCCAGAATTTATAGAGATGCCCTTTACATTAGCCAAGCCACTCCCACCTAAAAACAGAGCTAGGTCAACTCAAATTAATCTAGATTTATTGAGTTGACATATGTTAACATTCAGCCATTCAACATTGAATAGCCCGCATAACTAAGTGCTTACTTAAACCTCTAATTTGAACGGGCTAGCAATGGTTTCTATAGACAACACCCGATAAGGAAATCATGGCGCAAATTTATTTCCATAAATTCCCATCTCCACTACTTCAGTTCCTGCTTACAGCACTCAGCAAAATAATGCTGGCGTCCTTTCTCCTGAATGCTATCGCCCTTGCCAGTGAGCAAAATAATACCGTAAATATTTCTACTAACGTGCCATATCTTACTGTAAATCACCATGGAACCATGGTGATAATACACCGCACACAGGATGTCAATAATAAATTGGCGGATGATTTTACCAAAACATCACGACCTTGCCCTCCTTTTTGTATTCACCCCATGCAAGCCGCCGAAGGCGTCCAGACTATCGGGGAAATTGAAATATTAAACTTCATGAAAAATGAGGTGGAATCTGGCGAAGGACTGCTGGTCGATGCACGATTGCCAAAATTTTATGAAAGCGAGACCATACCAACCGCCGTCAACATCCCCTTTGTTGTTTTTACCCATCCTTCCCCCAAAAGAAAACGCATTCTAGAGTTACTCGGTGCGGTACAAAAAGAATCAGGGGCTTACGATTTCTCAGGAGCGATCAAATTATGCTTGTTTTGCAACGGCCCATGGTGCGACTCATCACCCAGAGCGATCCAAGGATTAGTTGATGTTGGCTACCCACCTGAGAAACTAGCCTACTACCGGGGAGGAATGCAGCTCTGGAAACTATTCGGGTTAACCACCGTCTTGTCGAAAAGTTACTCGGTTGAACGAGAGTAACTTTCTTCCATTCTAAAATACAATATAAAAATTCGTAAATGTAACTTTTTAATTATATATGAGGCAACAGGGAATGTTTACATTAAAAAATATCTTTTGGGTAACTTTGGTTATATTAAACCTAACCTTTATTACTGTGGTCTCGTATACTCGACTTAAACCCACACCTGAAGTCAATTCACACAACGTGGGGGGGCCACCGATTAATAGCGAATATTACGATTCGACTGATAGACATTATGCTTCACCTACCTCCAGCGATTCATTAAAACCAAAAGAGACGGATCATTCTTCAGAAAAATCGATGAGATTTATTTCTGGAACCAGTCAAGCCTCAAAAAATACTGGTATGGCAACAGCTCCCACCACTCAACCTAATACTCCTAAAAATACTCACCTAAACCGAGGCTCCAATCGCATATCCCCTAGCACGATCGAGATCGCTGCTGCCGCCAAAACTAAGATATTAAAGACTCAAGAGGGAAAATCTCTCAGTAGCACTCATCTTAAGGATCGCCGCAAACTTGAAGAAAAATATAAGGTGGATACCTATTACGATGGCAATTTAGTACGAACCGAAGAGAGCGACATCGATGGAAATATACAAATCACGGTCAAAGAAGCCATGGATACCCATGATTTGGGTAAATTACCCGATGATGATGCCCGCTATATGGAAGCATTGAATCAATTAGATATTCAAGACCAAGAACCAGAGCTTCTCAGCGGAGATATCGGAACGGTTGTCTCTAAACCCATTTCAAAATTCAGCAATAACGGTAATGCCGTCGATTATTTCAATAAAGTGGATGTCAGTACGAAAAACAACAAGCAGCAACTTAGCAATCATCTCACTTTAGCTAAACAGATTGAAAATACCGTATCAGGCATTGATACCTCTAACCCTAAACGCGGGGATAAAACTGACGAGCTATTTTTCCGATCCCTAGAAACCGAATCGGAAATTCGCACCAATGAGATGCGTACAATTCAAGTCGCCCACGGTGACACCTTGTGGGATATTGCAGAACGTGCCTATGGAAATGGATTTGAATACGAGAAGATTTTTGAGGCAAACCCACAGCTATCCGATCCAGATAGTATCAATGTTGGTGATACTCTCCGAGTTCCTATCTGATCAGGCTCCAAAACATTTTTTAGAAGAAATACCGAATAGGCTAAAGGCTCATTCACAGTCAATCTGATCCAGCAGGCCAAGATGAAAACGGGAAAGGACGTTCTTCAGAATTAAACGTCACAAACTGAGCAATTTGGTACATATAAAGGCTCACAGATCGCCCAAATGACTTTAGCGTCGGATTCAGCTCTCCTTTAAAAAGCACCGAAGCAAACTGCAATACCGCGATCCCTACCAGTAGCCATTTCCCAAACCCCCATAAAATAGCAAATAATAAAATATACAATCCGCGCCACCAGATAGTGCAACACAGCTTAGTCTTGGTATTTTCGTACATAGTCAATTTAATTGGGAAATTTCTCTATAGATAATGGAGACGAAAACGCCAAAATCAAGCGACCCCAAACGGAAACGTTAATACCTCATCGATGCATGATGCCCCAACCAGTCTCATCAGGACACGATCCAACCCCAAGGCAACTCCAGCACAATCAGGCAGCCCTGCACGCAACGCGCTCAATAATCGTTCATCCATGGGCATTCGAGGCAAGCCTATCTCCTCTCGGGTTTTCAATTCTACTTCAAACCGCCGCCTTTGCTCTGATGCGTCAGAGAGTTCGTGAAAACCATTGGCTAACTCAAGTTCCCCCCAAAAAACCTCGAATCGCGCACTCGTCATACCCTCTATGTTCAGTCTTGCCAGTGCTGCTTGGCTAGCGGGATAACTGTGGACAATGGTTAGTCTATCGGACGGAAAAGAAGGTGCCAGACAAAGCGAAAAAAGTAAATCCAGCCATCCGTCAAATGATAGCTTACACTCAGGATGAACACCCTTATTTAAAGCTATACTTTCTAACGTGCTGAGATCGACACCCATTGGATCAATCCCCAGCTTTTCTTGGAATAGCGCTTGGTAAGTCACTTTTTTTGCAGATAATAACGACGAGTCTGTCCCCAGAAGCTTGCCGATTAATTCGACAACCTCATCCGCAAGCCGATGATGATCAAAACCATGTCGATACCATTCCAGCAAGGTAAACTCAGGATGATGGAGGCACCCAATTTCTCCCTGCCTAAATACTCTGCAAATTTGAAAAATATCCCCGCTTCCCGCAGCCAATAGTCGCTTCATAGGAAACTCAGGCGAGGTATGCAGATATCGTAATTCGTGGTTAACGTTGATCTGGGCGCTATGGATTGCAGGATCAGTCGCCGCAGCGGAGGACAAAGCGGGAGTCTCAACCTCCAACACATTCCGTCGATTAAAAAAGCGACGAATGCCTTGCAACATCTGGGCACGCTTTATAAGTACGTCTTGGGTTGCCTCAGGCCGCCAATAGTCAGATATAGCTCGCAACGACTATTCCTTAACGCGTGAAAGATATTCCCCGGTACGCGTATCGATTTTAATGATTTCACCTTCCCCCACAAATAAGGGAACCTTGATCGTGGCTCCTGTTTCCACCGTTGCGGGTTTGGTCGCACCGGTTGCAGTGTCACCTCGAATACCGGGCTCACACTCTGTGATCTTTAATTCAACATGGTTAGGTGCCATCACTAACAGCGGCTCACCATTCCAAAGCGTAACCTGACAAACGTCCTGCTCCTTAAGCCACTTGGCCGCATCGGCAACTGCTGCTTCACTTGCTGCCAATTGTTCATACGTCTCAGGATCCATAAAATGCCAAAAGTCACCATCAGTGTAGAGGTACTGCATATCGACATCCATTACATCAGCCGCCTCCACTGATTCACCTGACTTAAACGTCCTTTCTACAACCCGGCCTGTTTTTAAATTTCGCACTTTGACGCGATTAAATGCCTGTCCTTTACCGGGTTTGACGAACTCATTTTCAACGATGTTATATGGATCATTGTCCAGCATTATTTTGAGTCCGCCGCGAAATTCATTAGTGCTGTAACTAGCCATGTCTTAACTCATGTATGATCGGAACGCAGATGATACCGCGAATGATTACAAAGAATACACTCCCTGACTGGCAGCAAGCCTTGGCTAATGCCATCACCGACCCCACTGAACTCGTCAACGCCCTCGATCTTGAGCCCAGCCTAATTCAGGAACTTCAGCCTGCCAGTCAGCCATTCAAACTCAAGGTCACTCACAGTTACTTGTCACGGATGCACAAGAAGGATCCTCACGATCCGCTACTTTTACAAGTTTTGCCACTGCGCACAGAAACAAAACCACAGCCAGTAGGTTATTCGGCCGACCCCGTGGGGGATGGCCTCGCCTCACCTATCCCTGGTTTAATCCATAAGTACCATGGCCGCGTACTCATCATCATGACGGGAGCATGCCCTATTCACTGCCGGTTTTGTTTTCGTAGGCACTTCCCCTATTGCAATGCAAAATCTCCCCTTGACCCTGCACTAGAATACGTGGCCTCTGATACCAGTATCGATGAAGTAATATTAAGTGGCGGAGATCCATTAATGCTCTCCGATAAAAAGCTCGCCAAAATAATCCACAATATCGCCACTATCCCTCATGTTAAACGACTGCGTATCCACACACGTACCTCGATCACTCTACCCGAGCGTATTACCGATACGTTTATTCAATGTATAACCCAGCCTCGCTTAGAAGTCCTTATCGTTGTACATTGTAATCACCCTCAAGAACTCAGCAAAGAGGTCGCCGATCGGCACACCATGCTATCGGATGCTGGCATCCGGCTATTCAATCAAACCGTTCTTCTAAGAGGTGTGAACAACCATCTGAACACACTCGAAACACTTTTCAGAAAGCTCTTTTCAATCCACATCCAACCTTACTACCTGCACCTTTTAGACCAAGTATCAGGGGCGGCACATTTTGAAGTCGAACATCAAACTGCCGTGGATCTTTATGCAAAGCTGGGCACACGGCTACCCGGCTATATGCTCCCCCGGTTGGTACGTGAAGATTCAGGCCAAGCCTCTAAAACCATCATCTCAACAAACTGAGACACCGGTTGGCTTTTATTCATTAATTGCACACTTGAAGCCATCAAACCCTCCGGTCTGTGAATTGCTTATTAGGTGATTCTGAACGACTGGACTATCCTCAAGTCTTTATAGACAGGACGTCCATACTCGACATAGCCCCATGAACCTGCATCTCCCGCAATTGAATGCCAACGAAGATGACATCGCGCGCTCTCCCAACACACTGCGTATTATAAAACGCTGGGAAACCGAGTTGCCATTAGTCAATATGGGTGAGACCACGCGAATATTTTATATGACACTGCGGCTACTCAACCGCCAGGCCATCGCCACAAAAGTGCGCTATGACATCATGGAGCAGATTCGTCCAACCGCACGCATCGTACTAAAACACTTAAAAAAACACCTGTCTAGCCTCTCCTACCCACTTGCAGGCAAGATTAAACAAATCGCAAAACTCGAACATGCCTTGCTGCTCGAACTCTCCGTTGGGTACAAGCACCTTATTCACGAGGTAGTTAATCATGATCGAAAATTCGACAATAGAAACCTTGTCATAGCTATCCACCGTGCGATGCGCTATTTGGAAGAAGCAATGGCTTGCAATGCAACCATTTACTCAATCAATATCCCCGGAACTTGGCATGATTTACATCGGTTACAGGGTTATGCTGAAGCCAGTCGCTTGGCCAGTATCGAGGTAGAAGACGATAGCTACCAAACCATTGACCACTCAACGATTACCGATGTTTATAAACAAGCCTGCTTACTCTCACTCAGCCACCCTTTCAGATTGAGATCAGGAGAGGCCGAAAAGCTTCGTGCTTATTTCGAGACTGCCTGTCACCTGTGCGACTTAACCAAGACCCTGACACCCGATGCCAATAACGGCTTAGTGCATGTCATCAGCCTTAAATCCTCCGAGCCTCCGGCCTTTATTCCGCTAGCAAACATCACTACCTTTTCCAATCTACGCGGCTTCGATCTTTCCCAATTAATCAGCACGTTGAGTGATATGTCCCAAGAAACCCAGGAAGAAAAGTATACTTCCGGGTTCAGCAAGATCCACCTTGACGCACGACTCATTAAGCGCCTTATCACTAGCTGGACAAAACAAGAAAAACGACGCTTTAATCGTATCTCCACACACCGTCGCGTTGTCACCGCTATTGGTCTAAAAAATATCATCCATGCTATTAACTCAGACTTGAACCCCGAGTTCACCAACGATGACTTTACTGATGCCAAGCATCAACAAAGTCATGAAGATCCTCCGTATTTTGACGGCTTTACTGCACAACTAGATGCCTCCTTGAGCCGAGAAAATAGCAACTTAATCGACCCCACCTATCATGGGGATATTATTCATGGCAGCAATACCACCTACACCCTTAGCAGCATCAATGAAATACCCGAATCATGGCAGGAATGGGAGGTTATCAATACTGGAGCAGGAGGCTACGGCCTTCTGTGGAGCAATGAGACACCCAGTCTAGCCCAGGTCGGGGAACTCATTGCCCTAAGGGAGCGCGAATACAAAATTCACCACTGGCGAATCGGCGTTATTCGTTGGTTACGTAATTCAACTCAAAAAGGTCTTGAAATCGGCCTCCAATTAATTGCTCCTCGTTCTGTTGTGGTGTCAATCGAAACCATTCAAAATCGTAGCTATTCCGAAGAAATGCCCTATGAAGCACTGCTACTACCCGGATTGAAGACCATAAAACAACCGCCCAGCCTACTGGCTCCCAACCAAGTATTCACCGTGGGCGATATATTGGAAGTCTCAATACTGAGCAAAAAACTTGATATTGAACTGAAAAAAATTGGTGAAAACCCCAGTTTTTACGCCCAATTTTTCTACCGATCCAGTGAAGTCCTCCAAACCGTCAGCCCCAAAGAAGACTTTGACAACCTCTGGAACCGCCTTTGATTCAAACTGGATGTTTTTACCACTCTCCTGGGGATGCGGTAAATTAGCCATCTAAATACACTGATTTACCGTAAACAAGTAGATTTTGAGCCGCGTTTCAATTAGATTCGACTCGCCACTTACCTTTTTGATACACAATGGACTTGAACCCTCTTCCCCCAACGGCGACCACCACAAAAAAAAACCTGAGCTTTACGCAAGCATCAAATCAAATGGCTACGCTACACGGATAACGCCCTCAGCATCTAGCACTTAAAAAAACGCATGGCCAACGTACTTAAAATTCTGATTATCGACAATAATCCAAACGATGGTGAAACCATCATAAACACAATAAAGTCTGCAGGTTACGCAGTACGCAGCCAACATATTGATAGCGTAGAGACTCTAGATACTGCCTTAATTTCCGACGAACACATTGACATTATACTCAATGATCTCGACCACAAAGCTCTCTCACTGATGCATATCGTCGAAGTCTCTAATAAACTAGATCATCCCCCTGACATTATTGCCATTAGTAAAAGTCCCCGTCACGCTGCAGAAAAAAGCCTAGCGTTGGGTGCAACAGATCACGTTGCTTTCGATAAACCCGAGCATCTAAAGCAAGTCATAAAACGTACTGTCTTAACACAGAAAAAAGCCGCTGAACTTGCGCAGATTAAATCTGTTTATGGCGAACTTCAAGAACGCTGCTCGGCGGTATTGAGCAAATTTGAACAACCCATCGCCTACCTTCATGATGGCATTCACGTCTACGCAAACCCCGCTTATCTTAACCTATTTACCCGAACATCTTTCAAAGAGCTGGAAGGCATTCCCATCATGGATCTACTACAGGAAACCGATCAAGCAGTATTCAAAACCTTTTTACGGGAACACATCCAAGACCCAAACAACCAAAAAAACCTTGAAATCACACTCATCATGCACAATAAGCCGATTGCTGCCTCCATTGAGTGCAATAATGTATTTTATGACGGTGAATCTTGCCAGCAAATAGTCATCCAACCTGAATCCGATGCCTCTTTAATCGCTGAACAACTCAACTACCTGTCGATTTATGATGTTTCTAGCGGCCTCTATACCCATAATCATCTTATCGAACAACTAGAAAAAGTGGCAGCAGCACAAACAACCCCCGGTATTCCGCCGCAGGCTCTAATGCTCCTCTCGCTGGACAATTACAACGCACTCGCCTCGTCCCTAGGCATGGCCGAAACAGACCTACTTTATGCACAAATTGGAACAAACTTAAAAAATGAACTTAGCCTAGACGACCTTCTCTGTCGCTACGATTCCGCCACTTTTGGGCTATTGACGCGCAATATACAACGAAGTGAACTGGATGCATTGATTCAACACCTGCTGAGCAGCGTCAACGACGAACTGTTTGAGATCAACGGCAAATCTGTTCCTGCCCACTTGAGTGCAGGCATCACCATCCTAAGCGGCCACATGACCGTCGCATACAATATGATTTCACAAGCCTTCAAGGCTTTGCAATCGGCCAATCGCAACGGCGAAGAATTTAGAATTTCCAACGCTAACTCCCATGGGAAATCACAAAAAACCATCGACGACGAGTGGGTCGAAAAATTACGAGCCTCACTGAAAAAAGATCTATTTCGCCTCTTTTACCAACCCATTATTAGAGTTCCAAGCGACCATCGAGAACGTTATACCGTATCCATCCGCATTATCAATGAAGAAGCCACCGACAAAGAAGACAGGTTCATATCTCCCTCAGCCTTTCTGCCTAGCGCCGAACGATCCGGCTACGCCAATGGTATAGACCGCTGGGTTATCATGAACACCTTAGAAACATTGATCCGACAACAGCACGATGGACACAGCCCAACCCTATTCATTAAACTCACAGGAGGCACGCTCTATCACGAAGATGATATCTCGTGGATTCGTAAACAAATAGTCGAACACGAGATTGACCCAAACCACCTAGCCTTTGAAATAAATACTTCCTCACTGACGAACCACTTACAACAGACCCGTCGCTTGATCGAAGATATAAAACCCCTGGGCTGTCGTATCGTCATTGATGATTTTGGTAGCTCCCTCAATCCCTTCCAAATACTTAAGCATGTGGATATCGACTTCCTCAAGCTAGACAAAAGTTTAACGGCAGATATCACCCACAACACCACTCATCAACAACTTGTTGAGCGCATCACCCAAGACGCACATCAACTGGGCAAAGAAGTCATCGCGCAAAAAGTCGAAGAAGCCAATCAATTCTTCATCTTAAAAGAACTTAACGTAGACTACCTGCAAGGCTACTTTCTGCAACAGCCTGGGGAAGCACTCAACTACGACTTTAGCGTTCTGACATAGAGAATAGCTAATCCTTCAACGGGCCAAGATCGCCTGCCCAGCCATCCCTCACTGCGCGTACGAAAAGTTGCATACCCTCTCCTTTGTAGCCTCCGCAGGCCAGCCAAAGCCCAGCGCCAACAAGTGTAGCAACCGAGCCTGCCAACAAGGGCCATCGACCATAACGCAAGGCTACAACGATCCTATTGCGAATATTAAAATAATGCTTTGAGCCAAAAGGACTCGTGCGCAGCCTGGATTGACTCATTCTCAAGTGATCAATCTGACTGGCTGGCACAAGCCAATTGCGCCAGCCATTGCGAATAAGGCGTAAAGAATATTCCGTGTCATCATAAGCCAGAAAAAAGTCTTTTTCAGGCACGCCGATTTGACGCACCGCCACGCTTCTTACCATAAAACCCACAAACGAGCCGGTATCAATCTCTGTGAGATCCTGCTCGTAATACGAATGTGCAACAGAAACCTCGTGAACCAACACTGGGGAGTAACTGCGGCGGTGAATCAGCGCCAGCTCACCGTCTTCATACACCGAAGAACACAAGGCTCCGGCACGCCCAGGCACTTTCGGTATCGCATTGAGAAGCTCAGCCAATGCCTCATTGCGAGGAACAGCATCATCGTCCATCAACCAGATCCAGTCCGGCGAATACTGCAGCGCAGC